>VZRH01005962.1:77066-158883 GCA_013397555.1 Urocynchramus pylzowi
AAAAAGAAGGAGAGAAAAAAAGAATCAGGATATTTTCAAGTGAAATTAGTTAGATGCAGCCATTTTTTTTAAGTGACTGCTATAGGCAATTGGGAAATTGGTAAAATAAAAATGTTTACCCAAGTATTTTTTTTGACAAAATGTGGTGCGGTTGTTTGTTTTTGAAAATAAGATGTTCTAAATTGATCAGAATTCAGAATAAAGTAGAATCTAGAAATGAAAACAAAACACAGAAAATAAAATAGGGCAAAATGGAATGGCAAATGCTGTGAAATTTTCATCTGGAATTTACAGCAGCATCTAAAGCCCACTCACACCAGACAGTAAATTCTTGTTCCCAGCACAATAAAATAGCCCCATAATAAATCTTTTTCGTTTCTGCTGGTCCCATCCAAAGCTTCCCTGCACTGACAGTGAGACCTTGCAGGTCTCTGAGGGCCTGGGCATCACTTTGCACATGACAGCAACTGTGCCAGCCTGAAACACAACGTTCTGAATCCCCCAGCTCCTGTGGCAAAACATGAGGAACTTGGTATTTAAAATGGATTTTACCCATGGCACAAAGCAGAAGAGTTTTGTCCTAGTGCAAAATGGGAAAACAAGGTAAAAAAATGAGCACAGCTGTAAACAAGATGCACACTGGCAGCCCTCATCACCCTGGCAAGAGTAATTGCCCTCGAGTTTAATCAAGGTAGAAGGAGGGGATTTGGAAGCACCACATCCATGGCACACTTCCCTGCTTTGTCACATCACAAACACTTGATAAAAGATCCCTTTGAAGAGGAGCCAAGCCCATCCTCACTTGAGTACAGTGATACTGCACTGGGTTCGCTGAGCTGGGCTTCCACTTGTGCAAAGAATTTGTAAGAGGCAGAAAAAAGAGTAGGAGTGAACAGACAGTGTTGCAGCTCAAAGAAAACTACCAAAGACAATAATTAATTATTGGGACTTGCCTCTATTTTTTCGCTGGCAGTGGGACAAACAGACTCCTGTATTAGTAAAATGTATCCTTCTCTAGAGATTTGGATATGTGTCAATAAAGATTCACTTGCCATCTCCCCAAAATCATGAGATGGGTAAGAAAATAAATAGAATAAAAAAGTAACAAAGGATTTTCTTTTGTGTCTTTTCTTTTGTGTTTCTGAGCTGTTGGCCTGCCAAGCTAATTTCAAGAGAACCTTGGTTAAAGGAATATTAAGAAAGGGAAGGTGAGACTTTCCCATCATTACACCAGAAGAGTTTAGTTTCCCAGGAAAGCAAATCTGTAATGCAATGAGATCACTTCCAGCTGACAAATCTGAAGGTTGTTTTTAGAAGGCTAAAAACAACAACAACAAAAAAAGATAAAGAAAAAAACCCAGCACCCAAATGCAGATCACTTGGACACTGAGTATTTGGGCCCAGCCAGAGCGGGTACCATGTCATCCTCCTGCTTCCCAGTCAGGGCAAAGGACACTGGTTTCCTCAGGGAATTCAGCTTGGGCAGAGGCGTGAGTGGTGATGCATCTGCTGCCTCTGCCAGACAAGCTTTTTCCATGCCCAGTGCCATTTGTGCTGTGGTGAGACCCCAGCCCAGGCAGGAGCAGGAGGGGCTGGGGCACTTCCACTCCAGGCTCTGCTCCTGGCAGGCACAGAGGAGCTGCTGCCCATCCAGGGCAGGGCGAGGCACCCCCTCACAGGGGCTGGTGGAGGCATCCTCCTCCCCCTGCCCCTGCCAGAGCCCCACCCTGGAGCACAAACAGCCCCTGCCCACCATCCCTGCTCCCTTCCAGCCCCTGCCCAGCTCCTCCAGGTGTTGTTTGCTCTCTCAGCACAGCTCTTGTTCACAGAGAACTCACCACAAAGGCTCAGTGTCGTTGCTATTGATTCTCAGCCCCAGCCTGGTTTTGTTGAGGTGACCAAGTGAGTGGCAGGTGGTTGGTTCTTCTGCTTGTTTTCTGCTGGATGGGGACACCAAATATTTGCTTTCTGAAATATTTGCAGCAGCTCCACTACAAATAACAACATCAGCTGAAATGCTCAGAAAGGGTGGGAGAGTGCTCCCATGCCTTTGCTCTGCCCTGAGCTTTGCTAAGATGACACAGAAACTCCTGGGCTTTGTTGCTTTGCCATGGAGTGCATCTCACAGGCAACACGTGTGATGGATTAACCTTGGGTTTCACTGGAAGATGCCCACAGGAGTGGATCTGGACTCCTGGTTTCTGATCCATACCAGACCACTCTTAGGGAACAGCTTTCACTAACACAAGTACAAATGCAGAGCAGTTAAAGCACTCCCCAAACCAATCCTGTGGCAGCAGAACAATTTAGGCCTTGCATTTCAGGAACAACAAAACTGCCTGAGGGCATGTGCTAATTACAGACTACTCCTATCATTCCAGTTCACATTGCAAGACACCAGAGGAAGAGTGACTTACCTTTGATGAGAGGAGGCTCCAGCTATGATCAAGCATGGATGTTGCACTCAAGGCAAATTTAGGGAAGGCTGAGCCAAGTCCTCCTCTGCATGAGCTGCACAGACTGTCCAGTAGCTGTTGTCTGTAGTAGAATCATCGAGTGACGTGTCCTCACCTGAGACCTCCAGAAGTGCTGAGCTCTGGATAAGTTCTCTCTCCCTCAAAACACACTCACATCATGGCCATATTTCAAAAATAGACCAGGAATTTTGGACACAAAATTCTCCATTGCTGAGATGTCCAAAGGCCTTCGTGCTCCAAGGTTCTCACAAAGTCTCCAGTTGCAGCAGAGGCAGAGGGAGTAGAGTTTCCTTCCAGGCAGGTACTGCTGCTGCAATAGGGATTCAAAGCCATAACTCAGCATAAGCTCTGCAAAAAGGAGACACCTACACAGACCACAGGATTGCTTGGGCCTGAGTGCTGCATCCAAAGATCTGCTGGTGACATGCCACTGCCTGCAGGGTGGAACATTGGATGGCAGGGGACGGATCCATCCAACCTGGCAAGTCTGGGATAGAGACTGGCCAGTGGGTTCAAGCCATGGCAGCCTCTTCCCCACCTCTCACTGTTCCTCATATCCTCAGCTGGGTGAGAGAGGCAATCATTTAGGAGTGGATTTTTAACTCAGTGCCATGGATCACTGACAGGATCAGGCCCACAGAGCATACAGGGTATGACTCAGTGCTAAGCACCTTTTATTCTGCAATCTTCCTAGGCAGACAATATGCTTTTGGCTTCATGCATTCTGCAGTTTCTCTCTTTTCCTACTTCTTTTTCTTTTTCCTTTTTTTTTTTTTTTTTTCCCTCTTGTAAAGACTTTGCTATGTCAGAATCTGTCAAACAACTCCTTGTGCCATGTTTTCACAAGAATCCTACTTGCTGGCCAGTGCCAAGCTCCCTTTTAAACAATACTCAGTGAAGCATTGCACTGCCTGTGCTCTGCTCTCCCATGCCATATTTAGACAAAAGCCAGGGAATTCCCTGCCCTAGATGAGGGCTTGAATGAGTGTGTTCTTCTCCCACCTCAACTAAAAAAGTATGTGTTCACATCAGCCAGGCCTTCCACCCAGCTTTATTTTTAATTCATTCCGCACTTGGATTTACTTACCTAGAAATCTGAAGGGGGGGGAAGGAAAATTAAAAGAAAACAAAAGGAAACAAGTGAATGCGACCACAGACACATGCTTAGTCCTGCTGGGTCCATTCCCCAAGAAACCAAAACCAGTGGAAGAAAACCACCCAAACCCCACACTGACAAACGCGAGAAAAACATGCAAACCCCACCCCACCGCACAGCTGGCAGCAGCTGGATCGTGGCCACAGGTGGCTTTTAGTACATTAGCCCAGGGCAAGCAAACAGCTGACAGTGCTGCAGAGTGCCCAGAGGGTTCTGGCAGTGCACCTGGTGTACACCTGACTGCTGTGGAGGAAAGGAACCCCCCGGGCAGGGCGGGGGCTGCACGCACAGCCCCGCACCTTCCCTCCCATCCTGACGCTGCAGAGCCCTCTGGAGCGCTATTGAAACGCCACATTCCAGAGCACTGTGCTAATCGCTCCCTGCCAGCCCTCCAGCATCACTCCACTCACTGATGTTTAAATTCTTTGCCATACTTTTGTCGGCAGCGTTTGGGCCCCCCAGATTTTTTGACATGTGGTCCTCCCGCTCGCTGCCAAGTCTGCTGGGAGAGGATGTCAGCCTCACAGCACCAAAACAGATGCTGTCCATGCACTAACTCTGCTGGAAAAGCTTCAGATAAAGGCCTGTCTGCCCTCCTCCTCTGCCCCATGAACACTGCAAATTATTCATTACATCTTCCCCAAGAATTTGCTTAGGAGAACATTTGAATCCTGAAATTGAGAGTCAGAGCATTGTCAAGTGCAGTGTACGTGGCCTGAAACATGGAATGAAATACTCTGAAAAGCAAGGCAGAATTTGCACTAGATTATTGTTTTCATGTACATATATAAAATCCATTACAGCTATCTCAAATACATCCATACTGCTGGTAGTGATGATGAGGAGCTCACTGCACAGGATGCAGACAGGCACCTTTTAACTGCTGTCACTTAATTCTGCTCAGTGTGGCTTGAGCTGACATCTTAACTGAGATATCACTCAAGCCCTGACTAGCCTGGTGCTCCTGGTGTTATTGCTGGTGCCAGGAGCATTCTGGGGACAGGGAGAGAGGAAGGAAATGATATGGACAGAGCTGTAGAGTTATGAAATGCACCCTTAGGATCATATGTTCAAAAGCACTCAGTTCCTGTTTAGGAACCTAAATGAAGTTGGCAGGATTTCAGAAGTGCTTAGCATCTATCAGCTCCTACTGAGAACATGCTGAGCTCTTCTTAAAATTGTCAGAGAAAAACAATTTGAAGATAAGAGCCAGCTTGTGGCTTACAATTAACATCATTGTATGGGTCTTCAGAGCAGCCTGGCAAGAGCAAGAATAGCTGCTTTCACAGAAGATGCTGTACATGAATCCACATCTCCAAGCCCAGGGCCAGGTCTGTAAGCAGCCACCCCACTGGCTGAAGGAGCTCTGCACCCCAAGGAGAATTTTCCACTTTTTGTCAGTGATGCCTTACAGTGTTGAGTGGGAGTTTGCACCTGACCATGCCAGGACCAACCACATCAGTGGAGGTGAGAAGGACCAAAATGAATGTTTAAAAACTCAGAACATAACCCACAGGGCTGCAGACAGGGCAACTGTGAAAACATCTGGAGTAATGCACTAATTTGGGCTTAACATATATTATGTTTTGGCATATAATTAGTAGCAAAACTAAGTGCCAGTTGGTACCTTCTGTCTTCGAACCCCAAAGTGCTCTTTGTTCTGAGATGATGTGGAAGATGTTTTCTCCCAGTGGTGACAAACAGCTAATGCCATGGGAACCTTCAACAGACAGAAAGATTTGTCAGATCCCTCCAAACACTTCCAGAGGCATCACTCCAGCAAAGAACTGAATCAGCAGCAGTCCCACTTGCCCTCCTGGAACCACTGATATATTTAAAAGGAAGGCTGTGAATTCAAATCCTCCCAATGTTCACAGCTCCTCCAGCCTTGAGCCAGCTGAACCTTGGTACCACACCAAAAAAAAACCCAAATCAAGCACAGCAGCTCACCCAGGGACATATTATAATGCTTGAAGGGGACTAAGAATGAATTCTTCTCATCAAGATCCTCTTTTTCAGTGTCCTTCATCTTACTTTGAGATTCCAGCAGCTATCTTCCAGGTAGGAGCAGCTTGCTTATCCTTACTTTCCATGTATTTCAGGGGTCACAATGCCTGTCTGCTCCTTGGCTGGGTGTGTGGCTTGGTCTAATTCCACAGAAAAACTCCAGAGATTCCTCTGGGGGCAGCAGGAGCTGAAGGATCTCATGAATCTTGCTACCAAGTGGTCCCTTGACTCCCCTTGGTGTGGGAGGTGGAACTATAATTTAATGTACTTCCCTAGATGAGGGTGCTTCACCTCAACCAGAGCTGCCAGAGGACACTACCCCTCATGGTATTAGGACATCACATTTTTAAATTTTTTTTTCTCTTTAAGCTTAGGAGAAGTTTCTTGTTTTCTCAGTAACAGATCAAAATCCCTCTTGTTGAAGGTGGAAGCAAAAGTATTGATTCCAGAGGAGCTCCTGCTCCTAGACCAGCCCAAGGACCCAGGAGAGAGATTAAACATCATGCAATCAAGCACTGCCAGACCTACAAGCTCTGGCCATATTGATTTATCTCCTGACATCTTGACACAAAAGCAGAACAGCAGAAGAAAGCATAGCACTATTTTCCATTCTGACTAAAACAAGTAGTCCAAAACATGCATGAATTTAATTTGTCACTCCTCAAATATAATGACTCATTATGATTCATTACTCCCAACTATTCTAGCTCATTTTCTACAGCTAATTTAACTTGTAAGCAACAATTCACCTAACAGAGGATCACTCTACTGCCATGGGGAGGCTGCACTCTGCCTTCTCCTGTAGGAGAACAGAAGTGCTTGCCATGGTCTGGCCAAGGGGCACTGCTGCCCTTTCTCTCCTGAATTTGCTGAACAGGGACAGCCTGAGAAAACTCATTTAGAAAAAAATGGAGAATTCTCCATTCCAGTGAGCAACATATGCTCAATCCAAACACAGTCTCCTTGGGAGCAGGGAAGGGCTGGCTGGCCATTGCTGCACCACCAAAGGGTAACAAATACTTGTCCTTTGCACAGCTGAGCTGAGCTCAAGTAGGCAGGAGAGAGGAGGGTGACAAGCAAGGTAAAGATATTAATGCTCATCCTGGAGCAGTGAGAGGAATGGTGACTAGTGCAGCTCCCTGGGATGATGCCCTGTCCTTGGGAAGCCATGGGCTCACACAACTGGGTGGAGCTTGGACAAGACCTTTCAGTCTTTCTCTTGGTCCCTTTTATACCCTGCTCAGATTTAAACATCCTCTCAACTTCTCATATATATTTAGACCAAAGAAAAACACCATTAAAATGCCAAGGAAGCTTTCAAGACAATTGTTATATTAAACTAGCTTCAATCCTAAACTCTGCTCCTGTGAAATCACTCACTGGACAGCTCACTTTAATCCTGAATTACTAATTAAGTGCTGCTGTCACTGTCAGATGATTGCTGTTTTCACAGGTCAACCACAGCAGGAATTTTAACAAAAGGGAATTTTAACAAAACTGCCTGACCCCAGGGATTTACAGCAACTTCTGCGTTAGGCACCACGGCATAAAGTCACAAAATCTTCACTCCAAGAATCTCCATCACAAAGCAGCAGTGGCAAGAGCTGAGCACTGCTGCTGGTTTTGGAGCAGCAAATGCCATTTTCCTGGCATGCCCTCAGGCTGCTCCCACGGAGGCGGCCGGGCAGCCCGAGCGTCACCCCGCGAAACCCAAGAGCTGTGTCCATTTTTAGAACCAGCCTGCCCGAAGATCTGCTGCATTATCTGGGCAACACGTAAGGGAACAGGATGAACTGCAGCTCCCCCAGCCACTTATTTACCTTCTGTTTAAACAGAGCCTCTGCAGCTCCCTGCCCGTGCTCCCACTTGCTCGGCACCCCGCGCAGGGCTGCTGCTCTATTTTTAAAGATATGCTGCTGGCTTTCATCTGAAGCTGCCTGGTTATTTTTTGGTGTTTTTTTTTTTTTTTTTTAGCTCCCATACTCTTTAAACTAATTTAAAACATGCTGGCTGATAAAGGTGGTGAGGGGAGATACAGCAAATGCACCACGGTTGGTATTGCAAGGTGAGATTAAGGCAAGAGGTACAACTCAAACAGCATAAAAATGAACATTTAAACTCAATGATTAGGGCCAGGCAGCAGGAGTCCTTGCTAAGGGGACCATCTCCCATGTATTTGGAGTGGGAATCACTCCAAATTTAAACCAACCTATTTGAACCAAGGCTTTGGGATTTGTTCTGGCAGCAAACACACTGGGGTGCTCACAGCAGGGAGGAACAGCGAGTGGCAGCTGTGAGAAGTCCTGTGAGGGAATGTGGTCCCTGAAACACAATTTGGGGCTTGCCAGGGAGTTAAAGGCTCTGCTGGTTCCAGTCCTGAGCCCACATGAGCAGCACTGCCTTCAGTGGCCTTGCACAACCCCACAGGTGGAGCAGGCACTGCTGAGAGTCTCCAGCACTGTGGGAAGGTGGAGGGGTGCCAGAAACACGTGGCATGAAAATCCAGTGTCCCTACCTGAGGTTGTTATCCCAGGATGAACTAAACACCCTTTAACAGGAAGGCTGTTCAAGCTTGACCCAAAACCCTCAGCAGCTCTCAGCAGTAATTAGAATAAAAGTGTTGAGGCCACGAACACTGACAGGTTGTCAATAGGGAGGATGGTTGACTACAACAAAACGAGAAACCACTTCCAAAACTTCACATTTTGAGAGCTTGGATGTTTCCTAGCCCATGCCTTTGGTCAAGAATTATCTCAGCTGATGTTCAGGTGCCAGGCTCTGTCAGCACTGCAGAGCATCCTGCTGGTGGCCCTGGTGTCCCAGACACACCTGGCTGTGCTGCACAGGGCAGGCTGAGCTCGGCTCCATTTCAGATTCAGGACATCTCTGAGAACTGGTTGAAAGGAGGACTCTCTAAGGCTCCCATCAGATGCTGATGGGCCTTTCTGTGCCAGGAAAACGGATGTGTGCAACAACAGCAGAAGTGCCTGGAATCCTCCCAAAGCCTGAGTGAAATGGGGAATGTTGAGTGGCATCAGACAAAAGGAGCAGTGATTTAATCTCCACAGATGGGGAGGAGGGAGCGGTGTCAGGAAAAGCAGGAGGATGAGATTAGCTAGGCAATAAAATGGAAATGAGCAAGAGGTGGAGAGAACTGTGCTGAGATAAGAGGAGGTGGATTACAGAGCTGGCAGATGGAAAGGGAGCAGGCAGCCAAACAGTGAACAAAAAACAGGTAATAAATCTGTAAAAAATGTCATCAACAATGTTAAATACCATTTTCAGCCCATTTTCTCCAGGGAAGTAAGTGGCTATGGCAGAGGGATGTGCTGTGCCATCCCCTCAGGGTGCAGTGATGCTGCCTCCAGCCCCAGCCACTGCAAATGACCAGCAAGTTGTGCTTGCTTGGCCTCTCAACTCCTGCAAGAGAGATTCAGCCAGAATCCTTCCTGACACATGGCTGAGCAGCCCTCTACACAAAAGGTGAAAGAAATGGCTTCTTCCTAGAGGGCCTGACCATCCATTTGACTCAGCCTAATTCAGGAAAGCGACACCTCGTCTCCTTTGCTGCTGAAAAGAGAATTTCCTGCAGCCTTGCTGGAGCACATTAGGCTGGTATCTCAGTTCCGGGTGATAAGGCAGCTTTTATCAAGAGACTTTCATTAATGCAGTTTAACTGGCAATAGACAATTGATAACAAGCAGACATTTGACCACAATTTAGGTCATTAAGCCCTTGACCACCATGTTTTTGGAAGATAATCTCTAGAATATCTTAATCTGTGTCGTTTTAGCAAAGCCACACTGCAGCTTTCCAAATCTGTGAATCCCCCAGCCTTCCATTACCCCAGGCAGGTCAGTGCCTGCTGGCAGCACATCTATCTCAAGAGGTCACTTAAAATCATTTATTTGTCATTGAGTTTTAAATCTGGGAGAGGAAATTAATGGACAAAGAGAAGTAATTACCTTGTGAGTCTGAGACTTCTTCAGGACAGGACAGCTCTCTGCTCTGTGCCTGGCCCAACAGGGTTTGGGCAAAAGAGCAGCAGTGGTGGCTCACATGTCATTGCAAACATCTGTGTGGAATAATAAATACCTGGTTTGAGCTGAAAATTTCCCAAATGTGGGACAAGGTCACGTTAACCCTGTCCCTGCTGAGCTGGGTTACACGCCTGCCCCTTCTTTATTCCCAAGTGGATACCTCTTCCCCCTCTGCCCCTTTAGCTCATTCAATGTCTCTCCAACCTCCAGCACAACCAGGAGAGGACACAAAGAGATCACAGGGTGCTGTTTGGGGAGAGGGAGGAGGTCAGGGGAAGGCATGGAGAGCCTAGGTCAGAAGTTCCTCGTCCCAGACCCTTATGGAAAATCCCATTCCTCCCTATTAGGGATAAGAAACATTTCTACCATGGTGAAATTAGTGCATTTAAGAGCTTTTTTTCCCTAGGAAGGCACTGTGGTTAGGCAGCTCTTGGATAGACTGTGGCAGTTAAGTGCAGATAATTCAGTACTCTCTGCTATACACCAGAGGTCAGGCTAAGGGTCCCTTCAGATCTAAACCATAAATTTTGCAAACCATTACCAAAAAAGCCCCTCCAAAACCCCCTCCAATCTTGCACTCAGCTTCTAGAAAACTTTTCAATAACAAGGTTTGATTGCCAAATGTTAACAAAGAGGCCAAAACCATCAGGATCCGTGTTTGCCTCCAGTTTTTATGGCAGCCCAGCCAGCCAGGAAGGCTCTGGAAGCAGCATTCCCTAAAGAAGCCCAGAGCTGTAGCCTGAGGGCCTGGGGCTCCCAGCTCCACAGGCACTTGCTCCTTTTCTGACCCCAGAAGCTGCTCCATTTCCCAGGCTGCTCCAGGCTGGGGTGTGGGCTAGCTCATCCTGCTGGAAAGCACAACTGAAAACATTGAACACAAACCTCAGCTGTGCCCAGAGGGGAGGAGCAGCCCCCCCTCCCCAGCAGGGAGAAATGGGCTTCAAGGAATGGCTGGGCTGAAGGGCAGCACGGAATGGTGGCTCTGAGGGAGGTTTCACAGGAGGACATCAGGCAAAGAAAGTGCCCCACACTGACTTACCCAGCTGGGCTATGCCCAAATCCAAAATCCAGCCCAGGAGGCTGCAAATGCTGCAGCTGAAATCAGTTGTGTCAGGTCCTGGCAGCAGGTGTGAGGAGGAGCTGATTTCTGCCCCAGGATTAGCAGCAGGATATACAGCACATTCTCTCTGCAGAAGTGGGATCATATCAAAGCTCCATCTGTACTCAGGCTGGAGCTCAGAGCTATTAATGACTACTGGGGGAGAACTAACATTTTTTTTCTTATTGCCAGTTAAATAAGCTTCCCACACCTTGAGAACTAACCATTCCTTTTTCTTTAAAGATATGTCCATACTAACTTTTTCTTTCAATACAGATAATCTACACATATCTAGGGAGAGGGACAGTTGCACAGATTTTAAAACCAGAATATTTAAAATGCTGTGTTTATCTTTTTTTTTTAGAGGAGCTCAACTGTTCTCAGCTTGGATGCAAAGACACATACTTCCACTCTAGGTATTTTTGGTGAGGAGGAAAAGATAAATAGATAGTGCATTTCAAACGTCACACTTTCAGCTGGCTTTATCTAACTTTGGTCAAGAATTTAAAGCTTTGCACTGAACACCAGCACATTTCAAGCTTCAGCTGTAATTCTCTTCTCCTGACAAGAATTTGCTGCTAACAGAGCCTATCTGTGACATGGGAACCAACAGGCTGAAGCTGAAACCAAGGCTGTCAAGCTCACTTCACTTATTAGTTATGAAATGGGAAAATGGTGTCACATGGAAACATGAGTGCAGCAGTGACACTGCCTTTCAAACGGTGTCAGCACTAAAACCAGGCTATAGATTATTTGGAAAGTAATAAACACTGATCTCGTGATCCTATTCTGGGCTGGTCCTGTGACAAAAAAGGATAAAAAAATCCCTAAACCATCAAAACAAAACCAGAAGCTGACAGCCCCGAGCAGTTAGCACCGAGGGTGAGGGCAGTGCCCAGCTGTGAGGGGGGACCCTGCTGCCCAGTGCCAGCCCCTGGGCTGGGGACAGGGTGATTTACACGGGGACAACTGCTGCAGTCACCCAGCTGCCTGCTGCAGGGAGAGGGGCTGCTCCCAGCCCCAGAGCACGCAGCAGCTTCCAGCTGCCTCTTCCCTTCCTTTTTTTTTAATTTTTAGTCAAATATCCAGAGCCAGGCTGCCCTGCTGGTTTGCCCTCACAGCTCAGAGATGGTTCCACAAGAGGTGAGCTGCTGTTGTCCCACCAGCCATCCCAGGAGGGCTCCCATCCCCAGGACAACTCATGACTCCCCTGAGCTTCCCACCCCTGAGGTCAGTTCAGATGCTCGGAATGACTTTTCCTAATCTTCAGCACATCAAACCTTATTAGTTGATTTTATTAAATCTCTCTCCAAACATCTCTGAAGTAACACTTGGTGTTGCTGCATCCCAAAATAGCCACTCAGTCTGAACTTTTGGCAGCCAGCACAGAGCCTGGATGAGACCCTGGAGAGTCGGATTAAGAAGGAAGCTCTCACCCAACCCACTTGTCCTTTTGACTTGCACAGCCCCCTCCCAGCCCCACACAACCCCCAAACCTCTTTTACCTTAGGAACACTGCAAGCATCACTGCTTCTCCAGCTGCCTTGAGCTCCAAACTGGGCCCAGGACAAAATCCTGCTGGCAAACAACCCCAGTTGTAGAAGATCTGCACTGATGGTGCAGCTGCAGGAACCTTCCACCAGCATCCAGATCATTACTCTTCCTGTTACAACAGGCTTTTATTTCTGCTGTCTGAGAGGTGAGATACCCGTGGGACAGAGGTACAAAGCCCCTGCCACTGTTAATTATTAAAAGCATTTATCACTGAATCCCTAGCGATGAGCGGGTGGCAAATCTTGGGTGAGCCATAACATTTCCATGAGAGGACTTTAGAGGGGAAAGAGTTGGAGGAAGTCATAATGCATTTAAAATGTAATATGAATTCATATTAGTGACTGTTTTGACACAGCTTTAACCTCTGACTGCAGGGGTTTACAATTTAAAAGACATCTGGTAACGGACAATTTTGCAAGGTAGACAATTTAAAAGACATCTGGTAACTGATGATTTTTCAAAGCCAGAAGTCCATTACATACATTCAAATGAGCTTGAAAAAAAGCACAGGCACATCTGGTGTCATGAAGAAGAGCTCAGAAAAATCCCCATTCTCAGTTGCAGTGCTGCTGGCTTGGCCAACAGTGAGAAGCAGCACAGACTGAGCCCAGAGGCTGCAGGGGCAGGATGGGCAGGAGCCCTGCTGGGCTGAGCAGTCTGCAGCTGGACTTTTGATGCAGCATGGCTTGGTCCTCATCCTATCTCTTAGAGCCAGCTCAGCACTCTTGGCCACCTTTCCTCATCCTGAATATCACCTTTCTTCTCCCTCCCATAGAATTATTTATTTACATCTTTCCTGTAGAAGAAAAATGGTCAGATTCAGCCCCGAGTCAAAAGATCCTCGTATGGCCCTGGATGTGTTGAAAGCATGGGTCACACACCAGAGCTGGAGCACAAAAAACCTGGCTGTGTAAGTACCAGGGAATTCTGCCAAAAAGACCAGGGATTTTGTCTGTAGTCAGCCCTTGGAGAATGCTTTCTTTGGCCAAAAAAAAAAAAAAAAAAAAAAAAAAATAGAGAAAACAATAATNATGTTTTCTTTGCCCAAAAAAAAAAAAAAAAAAGAAAAGTATATAGAAAAACTCAGTCTCTTGCAAGCTTATGAAAGCATGGCCATGTGCCACAGAGGCTAAAGGGCTCCCCAGCAATGCCCCCCACCATAATTCAAATGGCAGGAGCAGACTGTAAGAAGTTCCTCACTCTCTCTTCTCTCTCTTTTCTTGTTTTGTTTGTTTTAAATAAAGCCATTAGACCCTTGAAAAAGCAGCCATTACAAACTGTGGAAAGAGTTTTCCAAACAGCTGCTGAGGGTGCTGAGCAGCCCCCCACAGAACCAGAAGGAGGGTTTCCCACAGAGAAGCTTTCCATGTTCTCCCCTGCACAGAAGAAAACACTGAGAGTGAAAAACTCTGCCTCTGGAAAGGGAAAAAGTTCTGTTCCAGTCTCAGCTGAGCAAGGTGTGAGCTCCATCTTCCTCCCCAAAGGGAATAAACTGAAGATGCCACTTCCCTCAAGCTTGACCAGAAGTTTTGCACATCCCACCATGCCCATGGTGGCAGAGATGCCCCCAGGACCAGCTCAGCTGCTTTGAGCTCTCTGCACTACAAAAGTAACCTCGGTCTTTCCTCCTTCACACGGACAAACCTTTCAGGCTGAAAATCCCTTTTCCCCCTCACAGTCCATTTCATCAGCTGGCCAAAAACTCCACCAGCATCAAGGCACTGTGAGCTGTCTCCTGAGCAGGCTTCACCAGGAGAATGACCTGAAGTCCCATTCACCAGGGTCTGCTTTTCTTCTGCTGCATTTAATGGGAATTCTCTGTCTCGAGTAAGGGGAGGCTCAGCCCTGAGTTCCTCATCTGTCACTGTTCTCCAGGGCTCATCCTATCTGGAGATTTTCCTGAAGCCAGGCTGGCTTAATTCCAACAAGTGGGAACGAGCTTCCCTCGCCCCTCTTATCACTCCCTGCCTTAAACAAGTTTGACCTTTTGATTGATTTGAACTTTGGGCAGCATTAAAACACTTGTTGTGGCAGATGAGGTCAGTCCCTCAGCTTTCTGCTGTGTGTAACGGGGCAGTTAATGCCACACTGGTTTTAAATCATGGCATATTCCCAGCTGTGAGGACAGGGAGGGAAAACAAGCTCACAGAGGTTGTCCCCTAACATCAGGCTGGGCCAGGCTTGTGAGCAGTTCCAGCTCCTGCCTCGTGGTTACTTCTGGTTGCTCACTATGCAAAGAAAAAGAAACTTCTTAAATAGTACAGAAAAGGTCCTATCCCTGTCTTCCTCTCCTCTCCATCACCCCCTCCTGACTTCCTGAAGCTATCCATGCAAAATCCCTGAAAATGCCTCCTGCAAAGGATTGTTGTGTCACTGCTGACCTTGGGCAGAGGTTTCTAATTACCAACAATGACAAGCAAAACCTCAGGAGTAAAACATTTCCATGGCATTTAAAATTGACTTGGAAGGGAAGATATTTTGTCCAAACACATAAATATTCCTCAAGCTGTCACAGGCCAGAATTTGTAACATCATGCTATATGTCAGATTGGAAAGGGGGAAAAAAACCCAACTGGAAACGGATCACAAAGAGCAAGTTGAAAGAAATGCAAAAACCAACCACAAGGGGAAAACCACACTGGAGCAAGCCCAAATCTTTTCATCACTGTAGAAGCATTTTATGTTAACGTGAAGAGGAATTTATTCTTTTATTAATGCAGGATTTTTTTTTCTCTGCCATCGCTGCAGGACTCCGCATCGACAAATAAAAGCCCTGTCAGTGACTTCATTGCTCTCAGTTTTATATAAAGGGGTTGGACACACACTAATGGGCACTTCTTTGTGGCAAACAGGAGTTAATAATGGGCATTTTTTTCCCTGCTTGCAGAAGAATGCTGGTGAATTTAATAGATTTTATAATGTTTGCTTATTTACAGTTATGGCTGTAAAAATTACAAGAGGAAATCTTAGTTGTAAGAGGGAAATTTATAGAAAAACCTGGGCATTGAGAAGGTTTTTCTTCAGAGGGTTGTCTCACAAGCCTCCCCCGTGTTGGTCCTTGCTGTGAGAGGCCTTGGCTGTGGTCTCTCAGATTATTAGGACACACCCAGAGGGAAGGACCCTGTACACCAACTCTTCTGAGGATGGTGAGGCCACCCCTTAAGTAGCTGGGCTGCTGCATCCTCTAGATGATTGATTTTTAGGTGCAATAAATTCCAGACAAAATGCATGGAAATCTGGAACATGCTCATCACAGCATTCCACTGCAGAAGTACAACCCTGGGGCTAATTTCCTAATTACTAATTTCCTGTATTGCCCCAAAGCTCTGCAACTGCCATATTCCTTTACTTCCTGCCAGCTCTAGGGAAGACTCTGGTGTTACTTACCCAAAACATCATTTCTTCAGGGAAATAAGGCTGAACCTCAGGTGTGAGGGGTCTGATGGTCAGGGTGCACCAGTGGGGTCCCAGCAGTGTGCTCTCTGCTCAGGGTATCCCGAAGCACTTCCAGGAAGGACACAGCCCTGCCACACTGACTGCATGGGAATACAAAGGGAGGCAGGGAGTAAGAACATCACTTTTCAGGGCCCATCATTCAACACTCACACTCAGAAAATCCCCTGGAGCCCTGCAAGGGCCTGAACATCTGCCAGCAGGGAGAGGAGAAAACGAATAATACTTTTTAAATTTAATTTTTAAAACAAGCACACAAATATGAGTGCCCATAAATTATACATAGCAACATTCTGTCCTTCCCAACCCACTCACGTTTGAAAAGTTAAATAAAGCCAGTTATCTTGTAAAATATTAATTAAAGTAAGCATTATATTGGGTCCCATGAATCACTTTGTGTTCAATATTTGCAGTGTCACCATGGTGAGGAGCTGCACCTACTGACAGTGCTTTAGTTATAAAGACCAGTGAGCTCAGCCATTGCTACTGGCTTCCCAAACTATAAACCTGTCATCTGGACTAGGACAGCTCAGAGAACAAAAAACGAGACTTCAAAATCAGCATCACTGTGTGAAGTCAATCCACGGCTCATGCCAGCTGTAAAAGTTAAGGTTGCAAACCCTGGAATATCTACAATAGGAAAGTGACTGCTAAACACACACAAACTGAGATAAAATCAAAGTGAAGATGGGGCCTTTCACTGAAACCTGAGCCAATGAATTAATGGGATAGAATATGAAGTGTGAGAGCTTTAATGATCACAAGAACAAGAAAATAAAGTCATTTGAAAGCTCACTACTGTGCTGTCTTTAGTACAGCCCAGTTTCAAGGCTCTAGGTCCCCGGGGAAAGTCTCACAGATTACATTTCTTAGGAGGGGCTCTGCAGAATGTGCTCCTACATCCCCACAGACCCAGGGGCTGCTTACAAATATTCAGTGTCCTGTGAAAAGCTGTGCCTCATGCCTAGAAAAACTGTAATAATAGTTGTCATTTTAGTAAATTTAGATCCACGTACAGAGGTAGGTTTCCAAATGTGAGTGAGCACGGGGAGATGCCCATTCACACACAGTCTCTGCCACCTGGTAGCCAAAGCATTTTGCACAAAGTGCCTCCGTGGCCACTCAGACACTGAGTATTTCTATAATAAATCAGTCACAAAAAGAACAATTTAGAATTGTTGAGCACGACGTCTGGATCAGCCACTGCCAAGGCTGTTGTTTCATCAGGCTGGCTCTCCAGGGCTGCTGCTGGGGATGTTTTTGGTCCCTCCCCTGCTCTGTGACAAGCCCGAGCCCTTCCCTGGCACTCTGTGTCTGCCCAGACGAACCGCAGGGCAAAGCAAACCTCATCCCTCCTCCTCCCCTGCTCCCAGCCCCGATTATCTCAGATCATCAGTGCTTTGGATGGCCGAATAAACAGGATTATGCTCTCCCAGTGCCTGTTAAGTCACAGCTGTATGGCGATCCTATTAGTGGATGGCAACGGTGTGGGGATAGCCAGGCAGGAGATTAGCTTTTGCTTGCTCTGTGGAGCTGAAAACAGCACCGGGAAATTTTTAATCTCCATGAAGGGGACACTAGAGCTCACAGAAAGAAAATCAAATTCATCTTTATTATCCTTCTCAATCAGCNTTGACAAAGTCATAACCTCCTTTCACTGATATAGCAGTGGATTTGGGATGCCAGTGAAAAACATCTTACATGCACTGCCTTTTTTCAGCCCAACTGATCCCAGGCTGTGCATGCAAATGGCACGTGGGATTAGCAGCACTTTGCAGTGCTCTGCCTCTGTTCCCACTGAGGTTAGAGGGAATAGAAGTGGGACTTGCTGCTGAGTAAAATGTGAACCAGGCTGGAAACCAGCCAGGACACTGAGATCAAGACTTGCATTCATTTGGGAGCTGCTGGCACAATGGCCCTATTGATCAGGACTTTGGGTTTACGTCTTGTCCAAGACAATGTAGCAACCTAGAGTGGGCCATGAAGTGATGCTTTTTTAAACCTGTTGGTAATTCATCATTATTTATTTTTCAAGCGCTCAAAGATAAAAATATTGAAAGAACAAGCAACAGGGGAAATACCCATATCTAAATTAAAATCTTCTTACATAAACTATCCAGATTTTAACACAGCAGCGTGCAAGCAAAGCCAGCCAGCTCCCAACCCTCTCATATACATGCACACAGAAAAATAAATTCCTTCAAAAGAAACTTTGAAGATCATAATTAAGCATGAAAGCTACCATATATTAAATTATACATCTAGTAAAAAAGAGTCATTAGCCCAACAAATGGGCTGTTAATGATTTCAGGTTTGCCTAAGGCCACGAGCTAATAAACTAGTGATTAACCAGCATTTCTGGGCTGCTGCTGCTGCTGAAAGCTGCAGCCTGGTGTCACAGCACTCGCCCAGGGCTTGGGAACTGCAGAAAAACCAAAACCAAAGGAAAAACCACACTGGATCTGGGCCACAGAAACTGCCAGAGTTTCAGGGCCTGCTCTGAGGCAGCGTGAGCTCCATCCCTCATCCAGATTCCTCACTCCCACCACCCACTGGGATGGCAAAACCTGGGACTTGCCAGGCCAAGTGGGACCAGGTGGGGTGGCCAGGGGAGCCCCTTCCAAGGGAAATTCTCCACGATGTCCCAGCACAGACCATGCCAGGAGAGGCTCCCTGCCACTGCCACTGAAACCTCCCTGCTGCTCCTCACCTTCTCCACCTCTCTCCTCTGAGGCCACACTTGGGTCATTTGTATGGAAAGCAACCCCACAAGAGTGTGCTTGGCAGCTTCCTGCAGACATTTCTTGGCAACTGGTAATAAAAAATTAAAAAACCCAGCCAGCCCTCCCCAAAGCACCCATACTTACCTTCCTCCTCACAGTTTGAAGAGCTGAGGATGTGGGAAGTAAAACTTGCACAAAATTGTCCTTTCCAAGGCTGGGCACAGCAGGAGCAGGGAGGATGGTGCCCACTCACTGGTGTCAGGGTGACACAGGAGCTTACACAGGTGTTACTTGCACAGGGCAATTGCTTTGAAATGAAGACCTCCATGCAAGTAAGGGGACATTTGTCAACAAAATTTCACACAAATAAAACACTTTTTTCACCAACAACACACAGTGCACCAGGTAACATTATTAGTCCAAAGAACTAAATAAATGAAACACTTTTCAAAGGATGGAATTACTCCACAGTTTGAAACAGAGAAAGGAAGCACTGTCCATAAATTGTAGAAAGAAGTTGTTCATCCCTCAACCACCACCCTCAACAGGCTCAAAGCCCTCTGTTTGCAGTTACTGTGGGTAAGGGACCACCTGCATGAGCTCCCAAAACTTTGCAAGAGGAAATGCCCACCCATGTACATGTTACAACTCACAGAATAATCCAAACCTGGAGATTTGGATCTCCAGGGGCTGAGCCAGCCTGGGCTGCTGGTGCAGAATTCCCACAAAACGTGGGGAGGTCAGGGATGCTCCCAGAGCCCAGCACAGCATCCCAGCCCTGCCCAAGAGCCACCCTGGCAGGCTCAGCTGCTCCTCTCAGTGCCAGGCCAGCTCCTCTCTCCTCTCTAGCTGACTCCTCCTCACCTCTCACCTCCTCTGGGGATAAACACAGCACCCCCAGGAAGGTCTAAGAGCAAAATGAGAGATTTGTTTGATTTAAGGAAGCTTTTCCTCAAGTATTTTTTAATGTTTTTAACATACTAGCTGTTAGATGATTTCTTTTTGTTAAATAAAAAAGAGAAAATGTTTTCTTCCTTAAGTGTTCTTGCAATTAAGGTCCAAGATTTATACCTCCACATAAGAAATAAAGAAATAAACTGGATCCTGTTTCAATAGAGACCATGGCAAAAACTCCCACTGGCTGCAGTTACCAACAGAACAAGGCCCATGTACAGACTCTGGATATAAGTTTTTGTGAAACTATTTACCAAATACTGCAAAGAGTTCACAAATATCTTCTCATTTTCTACTTTCCTTTCAGTGACACTTACAGCACAACATCAGACATGTTCTAGAGCTGGTTTTTTGAAATCTAAATGGCTATGTCATGTAAGTCATGTGCATTTTACCTGGTTTTTCATACACATGCTGTATTTTTTTTCCTTATTATTCCTACTAAAAGAATATAGATGAATTTCAGCAGCAGTTGCAGCGACTTCAGATTAAATATAGCAGTTATTGACTTTCCCTGAAATTCAGACACTTCTGAAAATAAGCTTTTTGGCACCCACTAAGGAACACACTGAACATCTCCTTTAGTTACAAGCCCTCAAAATAAAAAATACTTTTGAAGTTCTTGCATTTATCTCTAAGAATTTGATCTGAGATGTTATTTAACTCTCCTTGTAAATATTCAGGGCTGGTCCAGCTCTTGCTGAAGTCAGAAGATTTTCAGTGCAATCTTCATGAGCATCACAGTGCACAACTGGACAAGGTAGTAATTAAACTTAAGAAATTAATTATTCCTTTTAACAGCCTCACCTTTCCTTGCAGGGTTGTAAAACTGAGGTAATTTACAGAGCACCTCCTCAAGATTTAAGATCTAAACCTCTCCAGCACACACAGCCCTGCCCTTCAGCCACAGTCCTCAGTATTTAAAATGACCTTTCCAAATTTGTTTTGTTTTTAATATATTAAAAAGTCTTTCCCACTGAAGTGGGTAGATTTTCCAGTGAACTCCAGCACTTAACCCTGCAGCATTTTGCTATTTCAAGATTAGAGCACGGGTTTCAAAATTTGTCCTGAACAACAAATATCTGCATGAAGTTCTGATGACGTTGTACTGAGACTCAGATCATCCTGGAATAGAAAACAATCCAAGCAACAATATTTGGCTCTGGATAGAAAAATTTCCCAGAAGTTCAGGAGTAATTGCCTCCTTTCTGTTAAAGTTCCAAGTAATTCTGTCTGGGCTCCTGTGCATGGATCCTGAGGCCAACATGCCGTTTAATGTGTCAAAATTAAATATTCCATCATGAATCATTTATATCTTTCCCAAGTATTTTAGTACTAAAGATGAAGGGGCATAGTCCTGAAACAGTTTTACCTTCTGTACAAACAGACTTTGTGAGGTCTCCAGCATTTACCTTCACAAGGAACTACAGCAGATTTGCATTATTTCTTATTGAAACCAGTTTGGTTTGCTATGAAAAAAAGTCCAGCTGGAGTGCTTTATTACCACAGCTGACCACAAGATGGAAATCCTTTTCCATAAGAGGTCTCCTGATTAGGAAAAGCACTAATGAGAAAAAAAAAAATACAGCCTCTTTCCAGGAAAATATTTTAGAGGAAGCAAAGGAGGATTCTCATCCCACCAGCAACCTGTTTTGGAGACTTCATTGATTTTAATTTGATCAAACCCAAGCTTTTCCTGGGAAGTCTTCTCTTTCCTAGGAGGGCAGTTCCACTCAGAAATCATTCTGCTGGAAACCCCTCTCTAACCTGGGCCAGCAGCTCAGACACAGCAGGCACAGGAAAGCACCATGGCAGTGTTCACTGTCACATTTGGAAATGTGAAGGATAAAGTAAACTCTTCCCTCATACCATCACAGGTTATTTTTAGAGTTAAAAAGCCCTCTGAGGAACAGCTCCAGCCACCTAAAGCCTGGGATGGCAGAACTCAGGGAGCTCAGTGAGGTTTTACCCAACCTGCTGCACTGCTCCCTGCACAGCCCAAACCACTGCCCGGGATCTAAATGCTAAATGTCATTTATTTTTGCGATTGCTTATTTACAAAAGCGTGCAGAGGCTTGCACTGGGATGGCACTGGGCATAAACAGAACTAAAAGGCCATTCCTGTCCCCAGGGGCAGGGGAAGGCTTAGGGAAGGGGGCAGAGGGGGGAGATGTGTCCCTTTCCCACCTCTGTGGGATGCTCTGCAGCTCAGGAGGGCGGGGATGCTGCAGGACCCTCACCTGCAGCCAGCCAGGCTCGCTCCAGCTGCTTCTGAACAAACTCTTGCAGCCAAGAGATGAAAGAGGAGCTCCCATGATTTCCATTATCTGATGGTGTTTTCCTCTCTAAATCTAATTGAGGCAGCAAGCAGGGAGCTGCACTTGGAGACAGACAAGGCATTTGCATCTGTTCTGCTGATTACAGGAGTTGCACATTTTGCTTTAAACATCAATGGGTTGCAACTGCTATTCAAATGATATGGAAATTGCTGCTTTATATGAAATGTCCCTTAAGCAACAAAGCAAAAGATTAGCACAGAGCTTTGGTTTTTATCTTTTCTCCTCATTTTAATAAAACACTGCAGTGGCAGTGGAAAACTCTTTGATGGCTCAGGAACAACACCTGTATCTTTGAACATTTTATTTGTACCAAGCTGCAGAATATTTGAATCCTTTTGTGCAGCTATTATGACAACAATTTCCAACTAAAACATCACTCTTTATCTGAGACACTGAATTAACTTAATTTTCATAAGACTTCTTCCACAGAAAAATAAACACACCCAGGCTATATGGATAATAGTTCAAGGCAATGAAGGTACCACCACCAATTTATGATTATTTTCAGATTCAGATGAAGCTTAATTAGCTGGATACCCTCATGGAGCCTGCCCTGTTCCCACATACCCAAGAAATATTTCTCATATGGTCAAACTCACTCAAGATTGAATCCTATCTGTCTCTAGCAGTATTTAGTAGAGTCATTGCATAAAAGAACCAGACCACAGTGGGAATTTTTCCCACTGAAGCTCTCATAAGTAAAATCAGTTGCATTCCAACAGTTTTCAGGACTGATCTTTTCATCCCTGCCCAGCTCTGCACCTTTTTATGCAATCCTAAAGCAGCAGCCTTTCAGTGAATTTTAATGGCAAACTTCACTCTGGGCAGAAGAGGTGAGGGATGTAAAAAGACACATTATTAGACTCCCCAAAATCAACAGATTTTGAAAGTTAGTGCAAGTTATTGATGTGGCAGAGAAACATGAGCAAGCAGGTATCACTGGCTTCTGATTACCTTAAGGGGATCTACCAGCAAAGGGTTCCAAGTGGAACATCATCCTTGTCCCTCTCAGCAGGGCTATCCTGAATCTGAAGAAAAAAGTAAAAGCACATTACAAACAAAATTATTTTTTAAAAAACCCAATGCAGACACATTGACAGAATTAATTTGTAAAGCACTCTGTCTACAGAGAGACTGACTCACATTTGTATTCTGATGTCAAGGATTTGAGGCTTCGGGCTGCTGAAAAGTGGGAAATTATTAACTCTTGACCAAACCATATCTATCAAGGATAGATATATTGCTATTCTTGACATGAATTATTTTAGAAAGTAAAACACTGAACTCAATCTGTGGGATTTGTGTTCCATAAGCATCTAGCACAGATCTGGAGAGGAACTTTCAATTCTTCATGAGCAGGTTCAGAAGAGAGATGCCAACAGAATGAGCAAACACAGCAACTCCTTTCTTTCAGGAAGAAGTTTCAGTGCATCACCCACAAGAGACAGCATTGCCCAATTCCAAAACTGCCTACATCATCCAGGGCCACAAATCCTGCTCTTACCCACGTGCCCCTGCAATCCCACTACCTTTAGTGGGTTTTTTTCTCACAACTGTAAAAATTACAGCATTATTCCAAAACATTCACGCTGCATTCATCACTCTAAACCCATCACAACATATCCACACAGGAGCTCTGAGAACCACACTCACACTTTTGGTTTTGTTAGTGCCATTATGAATAGTTATGAATATTTATGCCCATTTCCAGGCTGTGCCCCCTGGTTTGCACAGGGCACAGGTTGTTTCAGCAGCTGAAGCATTTCATTAGCATCTGACAGCTGCTGAAAGAGCTGGTGGGGAACAAATAGGTGGTGCCAGGCATTGTGGAGCTGGCAGGTGATCACAGCATCATACCAGGGACAAGGAGGGCTCTTCATGCACTGCCCAGAGCTGCCTGGTGCAGGGCAGATTTAATTATCACCACCAAATGGGCAGTTTGTGGAAGGTGAAGACCTGACAGGAGCAGAGAGTGGGCAAGCACAGGGCACAGCTGGCAGTAATCAGCCTCCAAACTGGGGCACAGACCCTGGCTGGAGCAGCAGCTCCTGGCTGGAGCTGGCAGGCACAGCTCCTGGCTGGAGCTCTGTCTCTCCACACAGAGCAAATGTTCAGGTGGGCTCCAAAACAAGGCAGCAGAACATTGTCCACAGAGGATGCTTGGGGTGGGGTGAGGGGGTGTGCTCAGGAAGGAAGGTGGGATTTTCACAGGGAAAATCTGGGAGCAGAGAGAAGATACCCAGCACACAGGGCATGGACAGATACTGAGAGGGGCCTGAAGGAAAATATTCCTTGGCCTTCAAACTACCAACATCCTCTGCTCCAGGACCTGCCTCGTGGATTTGATCCTCAGGGAGGGAGAGTGGGATGAGCCAACAAATTGTTAATTGTGCTCAGAGGAAGAGGGAGATGAACCCTGGGTGGGCAAGGTCCATGATTTTCCACCCCAAGTGGGCAGCCATGGGAATCTGAACAAAGTCCTACTCATGTTTAACCCCTCCAGGTGCAACAAGTTGCACTCATGTTAAGAAAAAGATGCTGCTTGATTTTTGTTCAAGTCATGGCACATTGACCATCCCAACACTTGCATTTATTTTGGTTTTGACAAAGCAAATGCAACAGAATAGAGGTACAGCCCTTCTGAGATGCTGGAAATGCTTGTCTTTATACCCCACTAATGAACCCAGTGATTCCACTCAAGGCAATTACCTAAGTTATTTAAAAATAATTATGTAAAAGCAGGAAATGTCAATGTGCACATTACTTCCTTTCAAACCACTTTCTTGGCAACCAACCCATCTGTTCTACCTCATTCTTTCTTCCAAAAGAGAATTAATGTTCATCTTCATCAGCCTAACATTTGAGGAAGTTCTGAAATTACTTTATCTACACAGCATCACTTTCCTTGTGTTGCTGTTGCTTTCACCACACTTGCATTCTTTTTTTGCTTCTAACTCTGTGTGAACAATTACCATTGTAAACACACTTATATACCAGTTTTCTTTCTTTCAAAAGAAAAAAAAAGGCCATATTCAGTAGCAACATAAATTTGGGTTGTGAATTGCCACAGCACAGTCACATGATAAACAATGCTGTCCATGCACAGCTCCCCTGCCTTTGATGCCCAGCCAGAATTGAATCTTTTCAACATTTTCTTATTAAGGATAAATTACAAAACAAACCAAGTGTGCTCGAGTGAGAGGGCCTTGATGGGAGCAGTGTCCAGCTGCCAGGGTTTCTTTGCTAGATGTTGATAGAGCCTTTCAAACCCTGCAGCCTTTTCTCTGGAGACACATACAAAGAATCCACAATTTTAGTGAAAACATCATTCCTGGATAATGTCCACCTGAGGAGAGAATCCCACCTTTTGATTTTGCCTGGGCTCAGAAGAAGGGATGGCAGAAAAGGTGACTGTGTGTTGGGAGCTGCTTTTCAGTGTCACATCAGCAGCTGGAAGGAAGAAGATGCTCCTGGGGACAATCCCCAGGATGGATCCTTTGCTCAGCCCATGGAGCAGCTGCCAGCACTGCCTTTGGAGGAACATTTCCAGGAAAGAGCAAGGCATCCCTGGGCCAGGAGCTGTGGGAAGGCAGCTGGACTCTGTGGGAGCAGCAGGACCCTGTGGAAGCTCTGCTCCACCTCCCCACAGCAGCTCAGCTCCTCCTGAGCTCCGAGGGAATCCAGCCTTGCTCTCCCAGCAGAGTTTTTCCCATGTTCTCTGTACACACTTACTATTATAAGCACAATCATGGTGAATGTTTGTGCAAATCACCAGCTCTGAATCCTGGTACTTTATACATCTTTGTTACTATTCTTGATTTCACTTGTATTTTTGGAAATACCCCCCACTTTCCTGGAAGCAGATGCACAGTTCACAAACCTGGAAGCCAGTAAGAACAGCAAACACTTATGTCTAAAATCATCAGGGAAGAGCTGACCCCCCTTATCCAGTCCCAGGGCTCACAGAGTGCTCATTGCTGCATGTTTGTGCAATGTATTTTTAAAGCAGGCACTGTTTAAAATATGCACAATTAATATTAACAAAGACCTGTCCTTCTCAGTGCAAGTGGCTGGAACAAGAGCTGCCTTCTGTCTGCTGTGCAGTGACCTTTGGATGTATTTTTAGGCACTGTCCTATAAGTATGTGTCTTGCACAAATTACTTCTGCCCAGATATAAAGCAACATTACCCAGGGGAGGGAGAGGGCAACATGGGGGGGAATTTGTGTTTTCTAAAATTGAGAAAAACAGAAAGGTAGCAGGTTTTATAAGAGGATTTTTAAACTGAATTTTACAGGATCTTGGGCCATGGATAAAGGCATTCACAATGGACTGAAGTGTAGTGTGATTCTCCCATTTTTGAGTAAAGAGGACTGCAGCAATCAGTTCCCTGCAAGAAAAACAGAATTAATAGAATCAATTACATATTTAATTAGAAGTGCTTGTGTCTCCCAGGGAGGACAAAGATTAATTTAGGTAACTACTCAAAATTTTCAATCTTCGTAATTTTAAGCTAAAAACTAAAGTAGAAATCTGTGTGGAAAAATACTGTTGGAAGTGATTTCTCTCCTAGCCACAGGAAAAATCAAACTGCACTATGTTCTGTGGTATATTAGGGGCTCACACAGCTATGCAGCAATATATATCAATAAAGGAGAAGTCTAGGACATTACATGAAAGATTAGGACAATATAAGGTTGAAGAAAACAAAATAAGCTGTATTTAGCTGCCAACTAAACAAAATGGGTTTGTCTGTGTGGTTAGCCCACAGACAAAAACTAATATACCTGATCCTACCCACTTACAATTAGAAAAATCAAGTTTAAAGATTAATCCTCAGCATCTGAAGGATGAAACATGATCTAAGTTGGCTTTTTTTTTTTTTTTTTAACCAAGATTTCTGAAAGAAAAAAAAGGGGAAAATAATACTCAATATGGAACTGTCTCTGGTGCAGAGAAAAGAAACTGGGTGTGATTGCATAAAGGATCACTTACTTTAGGTGACAATGTCAGACAATTTTCTTCCCTGGTACATCACCATTAGGCTCCTTATGAAGCTCATTTCTTTAAAACTCACCCACAAAGACCCCATGGCAACAAAATGACTGGTTTAACTGACACCAAACTATGAAGAAATAAGGAAAAAAAAAAAAGCCATTAAATCAGATTGAGAGGTGTAGTCCATAGCAGTTTTTCATTTAAGACTTGGATAATAAATTCCTCTGGTGTAATGGTGCCACCAGCAGATAATAGTTAGAACTGGGTTTAGCTGTAAAACCTTCACAGACACAAATTTCTCTGTGGAGGTTATTTAAGCTTGCAAGAACATATTCTTTAATTTTTTAAAACAATATTTTGACAAGAACACAGAGGTAAAAATTGGTTCTAAATGTGAACTATCAGTAGATAAAACTTTGGATTCATAATCCTCAGTGTAAGTTCTTCTATGATTTAAAGATGGGGAAGTGTTTGGTACAGTGTGGGGGTTTTTTCCACAGCAAAAACTGTTGATTTTTCATGCCCAAACAACTGACAAACATTGGAGCAGTAACAGCAACATTAAACTGTGAGAACTGAATGACTGGAACTCCTCAGTTTTGTCTGTATGAACACTGACCTGATAAACACTGAATATCTGAGTGGAGCAACTCCTTTTGTCCACAGAGGTCCAGGATTCATCACTTCTGTTGCAGAGGGAGAAGTGACAAGACTTGTTCCTCCAGCCACTGCAGAGTTGACATTCCCAGCACTACTGTCACCTTTTTATCTACAGCACCTTCATTAGATTTAAAATTATCACTTCTCATTCATGTTTACTTGAAGGGTTTAGGAATTTGGAACATAATTACAAAGGGAGGAAGTCCCTGCCATGCAGGTATGGATTTCCTTTCAGCCAAGGAACTGGGAGCTGGAGCATGGTGCAGCAACGTCACCAAACTGAACTCAACTGCTCCAAGAGCCACTCCAGACTGAAATATAAACAGGGCAATATGAGAAGCAGATCAGTTCTCAGCAAGATAATTTTACAGATTTGGAGTACAAGGATATGTGTAGGAAACACACAAATTCTGCAATCCTTGGCAGCCACAGCCTCTCCCTGTGTTGCTCTCAGGTTTAATGGAGATGATCTGGAGCACTCCTGGCTGCCCTGCAGGGCCCCAGTGCTCAAACCCACAGCTGAAAGTCACTGTCCCCCGTTGTGCTCTCCCCCTCCTGCACCTGCATATTTTATTTCTACACAAAAGGTCAAAAGCTTGCCAGCAGGCTGCCTGCCTCCTCAGACACACAATGCGTGCAGAAAAATAACTCCAAGGAGCTGCTTGCTGTAATTTCCTGCAATTTAAGACTATTTATTTTTAAAACTTTTGCTGCCAACCTCCCCATCTGACTGTCACCCTCTTGCTGAATTTCACCATCAGAACATAGTAATTTATTAGAGATCAAATCCAACTGGTTATTTGACTGTCTTGCTTTTAAATACTACTCAGGCTTTTTAGGCTTTTTAGCTCTGAATCCTTCAGGGTCTCTATAATTAATGTTCCTTCAGCAGAGGCAGTGAGGGGCTGGCTGTGCACAGCCCCTGTTAACCCTTTGCTGAGACCACCACAGCCCCCAGTGATCCACTCCATGATTCCTACTTCTGGCATTTGGGAATGAATCTTTCCTGGAAGTGGGATGAGTACAGCCACCCCCTACCCACATGATCAGGAGCTGCTCTGCACTTGCAAATGTTAATTAACAGATGGGGGTCGCACCCACACATATGGCATTTGGGGAGGGACTGGAGCTTCCACAAAGCTTTTGTGGCAGCTGAAGGGAATTGAGATGAGAGAAGGGGTGATCAGGGAAAGGCTGGCTCTCTGCAGTGCCAGGTGTGTACATGGTGGTGCATGTGAGACCAGGGATAAGCCAGGAACTGAGCCACTTCCTGTGGAAAGGGGGCCAAAAGCTCAGTATGAGTGACCAGGGGGCTGCTGTGGCAGAGAGCCAACAGGATGCTGGGCTGCTCCAGCAAGGGCATCACCAGCAGGGATAAAATCATCATCCCACTCAATCAGCACTTGTCAGGCCTCACCTGGAAGGCTGGGGTCAGCTTTGGTCCCTGCCATGCAAAAAAAAAGATGTGGAAAGGCTGGAGATAGTCCAGAGAAGGACCACAAAGATGATCAAAGAACTGGGAAGATGCCCCACGAGGAAAGGTTGAGAGAACTGGGCTTGTTCAGCCTTGAGAAAAGAAGGCTTAGGGAGACTTCCTCACCATGCTCCAGGCTACAAAGAAGACGGAAATTCCCTTTTTACAGGGAATATCTTTTACAGAAAAATCTCCCATGGGGACTCCCCAGTGCTGGGCACTTTTAAGAGTCAGCTGGGCCATCCTAGCAAGGCTGTCATTTTGCCTAGAAAGGTTCAGTCATATGATCCCTGAGGTCCTTTCAAACCTGGTATTCTATGGCTCTATGAAAAATATTTATGAGTAAATATTGAATTTATTCCTACATTGAAAGATAATCTCCTTAGATGCTCTTTAGGTCAATATTAGCATAGCCCAGAGAGGTCTAATAGCAGATATTTGGCAAGAAGTAAAAACCACTGCACAGTAAAAGGAGGTTGACAGTGAACACATTTTCCTTTAAATTTTAGCATCTTGTTACCATACTTTTTTTTTCCTCCAGGTCTGTGAGGAAAATAGCCATGAATGGCAAAAAAATAAAGCCAAGAATAGGAAAACAACAATATTAATCAAGGTCTACTCTCAGATATATATATTTCCTAGTGAATATTTCATAGTTAGGAGGACTGAATTTGACCTCAAAACATTCCAATAATCCCTCCTAAAACAAATTCACAGAAAAATTACTATATGTGATATTTACTTATTAGAAATTGCAACTGCCATTGGAATTCTGAAGGGGCTGCCCTAAGAAAGCCTTTCTGGGTGAACTATTTAAGGCAGTATCCTTGACTGAACTTCCAGCATTTTAGCTAATTTGACCATGTTTGTCTTCCACCCAAAGCACTCCCAGCAAAAATAGCTGAGAGAGCTCCTGTGCAGCAGTTGACTCCAGAACTCTGGTTTTTGCAGTTCTCTTCTGCTGTATTTTAAGAAGATTTTTTTTCCCAAGTCTCTTATCAAATAGCTTTTAGTAGTGACAGATATGTTTGGTGTAAGCCTGTTGGTTTCCCACGAGCAAGAGCTTCAGGGAGACTTTCAAGAGTATATTGGAATTATAGACACTGAATGAATCACAGATAAATACCAAGATCTCTGGGAGGCACAAAATACTGTTTTCTGTTTTGATGAATAAGTGGCAAAAGGCATAAACCAAATGACCATAGTATCAGACTACAGTTGTTCCTGAACTAATGAAAAAAAATGCAAAATTCTATTCTGAGCCACACATTTGTTATTTCAAAGGAATTTCCACCAAAGAAAGCAGTTTTTCAAACTGCATGCATATTCTACCGGGCTAAGTGGAGTCTGAAAGCTATAAACAATTTGTATTAATCTAATTATAAATGTACTAATTTGTGTTGGCACAAGACCATGCTGCTACCTACTTATTTCATAATAGTAAAGACAAGTTTAAATTAATACTTGCAGGAGAGGTATACGATGTGAAACCATTATGTCTCTGACAGCACAGCTTTCATCAGTGTGGAAAATCCCAGCAATTTCACTGAATAAAAAAGAAACCTGACAGGATAAATTGTAACAGGAGAGCAAAGCTTTGTTGCTATCCCTACGCTGGGGTGTAGTTTAGAGCCAGCTCTTCCCCATCACACCTGCTTGGAGTCGATACAGAAAAATCCAGGAAGGAGGAAATAACAGCAGATTAAAAACCACTAAAGCAGCTTCCAGAAAATGTTCTTCTGCCCCTGCTGCCTTTGTGTCAGTGTGGGTCCAAAGGAACGTGCCTGAACCTGCAAAGCAGCCCCAGAGAGCATCAGAGAGGAACCAGCCTTTGTTCAGAGCAGCGCTGGGCTGCCCCTGCACTTCTTCATTCTGTCAGCTTCTGGAACCACAGAAAGCTGAGACAGGGCACACACAGCCTGAGAGGGGAGTGAAATGCTGCTCAGAAACAGGCTCCTGTAATGCTGGGTGCTCACTCACCTTCCCCACCGGAGGCTGGGCAATCCTGATCCTTTGTGGAGCTGTGACAGAGAACAAACCCTGCAGCTTCTCACAAAAACAAACATTCTGCTTCCCATCCCTTGGGCCACTCTGGTAAAAGAAAAATTCCCCTATGGGCAAAGAAACAGTCCAATAAAATGGGAAGTGTTGTGTGTTATACACAACATTCAAACAGTTTGAGGTAAAAACCACAATTTGATTGTTGTATTTGAGGTAGTTCCTGCCTTTTCAATTCCTTCTTACTGAGCACAACCTCTATCGAATATTTCTTATTCTTCATATAATAAAGTCCTAAGTGCTAAGGACTGACTGATTGATAATGGTGTTATTTCATTCAGCAATGCAACCACAAAGCTTTTGTATTTCTGGGTCTTGTGAAGGGGTGTGAAAAAAGCTAATTTTGTGGCAGAGCTGTTGCTTGTGTCCTGTTACTGTTCACTCTCCAACAGAAAAGTTGTTTTATTAAATTGTGATGAAGTCACTGGACAAACTCAAGAAAAATTAATCAATCACTGTAAGAGAAAGATGCACTTTCAAGTTAAATATTATGAATTATGTATACTCATTCATGCTGTTTATTGATGTTTGTTGTGAAGTAACAACAGCTTGTGTATTCATCAAAGGGTTTAACACTAAACGGTAATTTTATGTTTAAATCACAATTACTTCCTTGTTTCAGAATGCAATTTCCTAATCACCTGCCAACAGAAAACATGACTGGCTTGAGGGGAAAAAAATCAAAATAGCTTTCTCCATTTATATCTAATGAAAGAACTTTTTTGATTTAAGGCATAGGATGAAGTTCACTGCCAAGTATAGATGCACCAGCAGTCACTGCCTGATGCTCCGTGAGAGGAGCTGCATCCTCAGGGTGCAATTACAGCAATTATCTGGATGGATCTTCTCATCAGCGACCTTTGACTCACCCCCTACGAACTGTCAGTCTCCACCACAGATGGGGAAGGCAGTTTCATTGTTTCCACCATCAGCTGCTTCTGAGAGGGAGGAGCCCCCCAGCACAGCCCCGCTGCCCACGGTGCCCTCCCGCAGCCCAGGGGCAGAGGGGCAGCCCTGGCAGGACCTGCAGCTCCCTCCTGGCTGCCATCCTGGCAGGATGAACCACAGCACCCTGCACACTCCTGCATCCCTCACAGGCTCTGGGAGGAAACAAAAAAATATCACTTTGTGTCCAAAGGACAGGTGCATTGCCTAATGTTAAAAAGGAGGGGTTTGTTGGTGCATCATTTCTTCGAAGTTTGGCCCAAAAGAAGACACAGCTGTCTCACTTTGCATCTAACTAGGATGAATTTACTATCTATCTGAATTTGCTATAAACTTACACCTCTGCAAAAATGGAGCACACTCTTTCCCTAACACTATTATGACATTTATTATCCCACAAATTTTACTGGAGCAAAACTCCAAAAGTTTTGTCAGAGAACATGACCTAGAGGGTACAGTTCATGTAAAATTAAACAATTTCAATTCACAGTCAGTAAAGCTAAATGATGAAAGGATAAACAACTCCCTTCAAGCAGCAGGACATTTAAAATGGGATTGGCAAATACCAACTATAAACAGCTTCACAACTTTCACTTTGCAGTGAAACAGCTGATCAGTTCCTATAACAGAACAAAAAATCACCTTTGCCATAAAGGGATTTTAGCTTAGTTCTCTCAGCTTACAACTTTTCCAGAAAAAGGATGTCAGTTCCAGGCTTAATTATAATTACCATTAGCTGCTACCTACCATTTAATTAGTTGGTGATAAAAGCAAGTTTCTTTCCTATCAAAGCAATTAGCAGTGTCACTCCTTTGCATTCCTCCCATTAGCCACAAATGTTGTTATGTGGACAGGGCAGGGATAGAACCAATAATAGTTCAATTTGGGGAAAAAAACCCAACCCCAGAAGTTAAAAATAAAATAATTTAGAGAGGCAACTCAAACAGTCAGCTACCAAAGGAGATAGAAACTAAATTCTTCATTGTCAAGTGCCAATTCAAAGTGAAAACAGATTGAACCAAAACTGCCCAAAAATGCTTTCCCATTTCGTAATGCTCGCACCCCTAACGCCAGACAGAGCCCAGCTGTTTCTGCAACTGACTTCAAACAATAGCTGGGCTGTTTAAAAGTTTAAAAGCTGTTTAAAACAGGGAATGATGTTGGCCTGAAGACATACTTTATTAATGCAAATTGCTTTCAAATGCACTTCCAGTTTCTTAAGCAAAACAGAACTGAGATTTTAAGGTGAGTGGAAGTTGCTGGAGCCACACACAACCTGTCAGCCATAATTCAGTCACCCACTGGGATTCATTCAGGGAGAAACATAGCAAAAGGGGCCTCTGAGGTTTATAACAAAGGAAAATATTTTTCATTTCACTCTTCCTACTTTAGAAAGGCCTTGAGATTAGAGTCTGTGTCTTCTTTTTGGACCTTCCAATTACCAGACTGCTGCACACCAGTCGTGCCCATGGCTGTTAGTCATGCTGCCACAGTGCCTTCCTATCAGCTTAAGCACTGACCTTTAAGAAGTTATAAATGTTATTTCAGCTTTAATATTCTGATTTTAATGTCTCTGGAAGTGATTAGCAACACTAGCTTTATGTCTTTAGGTCCTTGCCTATTTGCTCACCACCTTCTGCTAATGTAACTTAATCATCACATGCTGCAGCACCCCAGGTTTCTATTTCTGGTTCAGTGAGATTGAAGTAGTAATAAGCAGAGCACACTGTGGGTTTTGTTGCTCCTGAAAGCAAGAGGATTAAATCAGAGATTCATTTTGTTCTGTGTGTCATCTTTCTCATCTGTACAATGGAGACAACACAGCTAAGGCTGAGAGACAGAGAGGCTTCCTCACAACAATTACACTCCCATCTGTTAATTTTTTTGTCAGTTATCTTTGAAGTATAGTTGTGAGATTGTTAAATAACCAAATTTGTGTAACTAACAAAAAAGTGATCATGGCAAAGATCTCCAGGAATGTGCTGATAGACAGCAGACAAGTTTCCCTGATCCAGACTCAGCAGTCAGCAAAAAGATTTGAAAGACAGGAAAGAGACTAGTTTGGATACAAAGGAGAGGATGGCAGGAACGTTAAAATGACAATTCAAGAAAATTTCTTGGAACAGTCACAAAAATGGAAATCAGCTGGAAATCTATCATTTCCTTGTATACTGTACAAGAATAATGCTTAGACAGTGACTAAAAACCATCTCATGGTAAAATGTTACATCACAGCATGAGAAGTCCCAGTCCTTGTGGTGATGGTGGCTGTGCACCATTGTTGGGTCAACAGTTACCTTGGAGAACATTTAAAAGAAATCTACTGGACTTGACAAGCTCCTCCTTTATCAAAGGGCCAGGTGACTCCTCATGGCCTGTGCCCAGTTCACCTCACCTTAAAGGACTTCTGAAAATTCACCTAATAAATGTGTTGCTTGTTAAAAGCCCTAACATCTCTTTAAGTAAAGATTTCTTTGATAAGCTGCTTAAATTATCAACAAACAGCAAATTTCTTGATATGTTAAAAAGATTTATCAGCAAGAGAAAATATATTAACATGCCCTAGTGCAGGCTCCTTGCACCTTGCCTTGCACTGGGGCCACTGACCTGAACTTCCATGGAGCCAACTCAGCCAAAGGGAAACACAAACACAGCGAAGGCACGGGCAGGGCTGAAGAGCTGTCACAACCCATGAACGTGCAGGGACCAGCTGAGCCTCTGTCAGTCCCACCGGGAGAAAATTCCAGGCACAACAAGGCAGCCCCATCCCATCCCCATCCCGGCTTCAGCAGAACACAAGGCAGCAGCGCACTCCCCATCCCCTCTCCTGGATGGGGTGACAACATTGGTAGTGACATTAGGACTTAGGAACCTGCTAAGGGAAAGGAAAAGCTCTTGTTATATCGCCTGGACACGGCCAAAGCGACGGCGGGACGGGCCGAGGGAAACTGAGGCAGCCATTCCAGCACCTGGGAGCGGCTTCCCTGGAGCGCCCACGGCCCCGTGCTGCCACCTGCGGGCAGCGCCGGGAATGACCACGGCCGGGAATGACCGATCCCGGACCCGGGAATGACCACGGCCGGGAATGACCGATCCCGGACCCGGGAATGACCACGGCCGGGAATGACCGATCCCGGACCCGGGAATGACCACAGCCGGGAATGACGGATACCGGCACCGGGAATGACGGATACCGGCACCGGGAATGACCGATACCAGCACCGGGAATGACCGATACCAGCACCGGGAATGACCACGGCCGGGAATGACCAATCCCGGACCCAGGAATGACCGATACTGGCACTGGGAATAACCGATCCCGGACCCGGGAATGACCACAGCCAGGAATGACGGATACCAGCACTGGGAATGACCGATACCAGCACCAGGAATGACCGATCCCGGCACCGGGAATGACCACGGCCGGGAATGAACGATACTGGATCCAGGAATGACCAATCCCAGACCCAGGAATGACCACAGCCAGGAATGACCGATACCAGCACCGGGAATGACCGATCCCGGCACCGGGAATGCTCACGGCCTGGAATTCCGATCCCGGACCAGCACTGCCCCTGAAGTCCTGCAGGAACACCAGAGCCAATTCCCAGTCTCAGCTCCTTCTTCTCACCCCCTTGGCAGAGTCCAGGATTCTTCTGAGGTCAATTCTTCCACATTTCAGGATGCAATTCATTCTAGTTGACACATGACTTCCACAAGGTCCCCTCACATTTTAGCATCATTGAAGCTACTCCTGTGTCAAGTCTGTTTCATTACAGAGCCTAAACAGTAAAAAAATGTATCCAAAGGCCTGGTTTTACACTTTATCTGCATTTTATCAGCTGGGTCTGTGCAAAACTGTATTTCCTCACATTAACTATTTAAAGCATAGACAATTTCAGCTTGCAGAGGAAACTCGGAATGCAAGTTTCCTTTTCTTTCCCAAATAACTGAATAATCTCAGAACACTGTTACATAATGCTACAGAACACTCCAGTATTATCTGTTTCAGATATGAATAATTCCTGTGTATTTAACAACTCCTCCACAATTAGAAAATTAAAATATTTTAAATTTGGCATCTGTTCAGAATATGCATTGCTTTAAAAGATATTAATACATCTCTACTGTTCTAAAATATGTGAGTAATATAATGAAATTAAATTATCTTTGTAAAATATAAATCACAATGGTGATGCAAATATTTGCATTTCCATAGTTATGCAAACTCTTAATCATGAAGAACAATCACTGCTGTTAAAAAGCATAAGGCCATTAGGAATGGCTCCTGAAGAGGTCAAAGCATTCTTTTTTGATTTCCAAAATGACACATTTATAGCTTCTAACTACTGAAATAATAATTTGAAAGTTCAGAGATAAAAATATCTTTTATTACTACATTCACATTCCACTCTATGTAGTCTGATTTTTAGATGTCAGCACAGAATGAGTCAGCTTTGTTATTAACAATTCAAATGAACAATATATATTCAGCAAATTGATCAAGGAATTTAAACAACTTCTAAAATTAATTTTAACCAAGCAATCTGCTGCTTAGCATTTATAACACGAATGGAAACAGCTCAACAAGAATAAAGTTAACAGTATTATTTAAGCAATTATAATGAACAAAAGTATTCTTAAGTCCTGTCACTTGTAAGAACAAATGAACTTCCTGAAATTTTACCAGCATGAAAACAGACACAGAGCAATCAATATGAAACTTTATGAACACTGAAGTAACAGATCTGTAATGGAGGGACAAAACCAATAAGGAATTTAAATTAATTCAAGCCCTCTGACTTTTCAGGGTGTGCTACAAAACTGAAGGAGGTTTCTGTTTCCAAAGTGGTAATTCCTGTTCATGTGTTTGACTGAGATGATTGATGAAGGCCTTGGTGAGGCCTTTGGTGTGATCTCTATAAATGGGATTATTTATTTATGACTGCAATTATCTCCTGCTAATCCCAACATCCTCCCTTATCTGCTCACTGTGAGCACAAACTGGGGACACTGTGAGGCACAAAGCTCCTGGCACTGCTCTGGGTCACAGAACAGCTGCTGAATTACAGAAGCTACCCTAGAAAAGGCATGTAGACACATTACTAAGTATAGGATAAAGATGCTATGTTAATAAACTGACTGACAAAAACTTCAAGTTTCATTCTTTCATTTTGCAAAGTAAAAAAAGTTAAAAGTTGCAGTTGCTGTGAGCCTGCAGCTCACCTGGGGTGCACAGCAGAGGAATCCTCTGTCCCTGACCACATCAGCAGAACCTGCAACCACAGCCTGCCCAACCTGCAAACCCAAACCATTTAATATTGGTCAAATTCCACACCATAATGAAATTAAACACAGATGTTAATCTTGAAATTGGGAGAAGGGTTTGGCATTTCAATTAAATTCAGTTGTTACATGACCTAATATTATCAATATTTGTTAGTTATGCTGGTACTTATTTATAATGAAATGTAACATAAGAACGGTAGCATTAAAGATGAATATTTAAAAAGTATTTAAGATTTTATGAGGCTTCCAAGTATTAATTATAAATGACAAAAAAATGTGTGAATAGTGCATAAATGGCAATTGTGATCACAGTAATGAATCATAAAAATTAATAGTACTGTAATGACTCTAGTAATTATTAAGAGTTAAACCCAGTAGTTCTTATAACCTAAGGAAAGTTAGAGAATTGTATTTGACAGTTAAGTTATTTTCTGATTTTTAAGTATACTGTAAACATGAACTTTCCTAAATAACACAATTGTGCTTTATTGAAGATCTAATTAAAATCAACGTCGTGGGTGTGGTTTGGATCTGGTGCTAAATGGAGGATCACAAACTTACATGGGAACACTTGCAAGGCTGCTTCAAGGAGGGATGAAGAAAACAGATCCCACCTGCATTCAAAAAAGAGTCAGCTTAAGGTCACAGAAGGTTTTACATTCCCAAAATGTGGGGGTCTTCCACACTTCTCTGCTATCCTGTTCCTGCTTCATTTTTGTCATGCAGTTCTGTTCCCCCAGCTAAGTGAGCTGAGAAAAACTCAAACAAAAGATTAGTTTTTAATTACCAAAAGTATGAGGGATAAAAAACGGTGCTTTTCCACAAAATTGTGTCATGCATTCTATTGCATCATGAATTTGATTAGAAACTAAAGTGTTTGCAGAAAGGAGATTTAGTAAATGTACCTTGTACTAAAAAATCATTGCCTTTCATGTGCTTACCTCAGCAAAGTATAAGCACTGAAATTCAGACAGCTCTCAGTGACACTGAGGGATAAATTTCCCTCAGATCAGCCTGCAATTCTGTGAGTAAAGCTGGAAAAAAACAAATGCAAGGGGAAACAACCCATCCATTCTTTAATACATGACCCTGAAATTAGCTGATTTTTGCCATTCTCTTATTACCTGTATGTAATAAACCAGGTGAAAGTTGCCTCTAACTTTCACACTTTGCAATGGTATTTGGGTTACACAGTAGAAACTGCAGCAAGAAGAAACACGAGCACAGAAGGGCTTCAGCAGCTTCCAACCAGCATCTTTTCCACCTTTCTAATTGGAGCTAGTTCCACACTTTGCTCAGTTACAACTGCTGAGAACATGGAAGACCAGTCTGTTTGTGCATTATTTGTCCATCATGTTGAGGATCCATTTAATGAGTTGCTTCTGTTCTGTGTTCCCTCAGAGTTGCTGTCTCTGTCCCATCTAAAACAGGAACAAGCTCATTGGCACAATGTTCATTTTTCACAGTAGAGTCATCTGAGAATAATTTCAGGGCAACTTTGAAAAAAAAATTAAATATTGGGATGATTAACCAGAAAGACAAGTAAATATTTCAATAAATTTAACAAGTATGCGATTTAATTTAGTGGAGAAAATGTTGCCAATATGTAACTACAGCACATCTTTTATCTTGCACTTTACTTGGGGAATGAATATATCTTCTGTTGAATATTACATTACAAGCCATGTTACTGAGTTTGGTATTCTCATCAGAGGGAAACTAAGCATTTTTTAACTGGAAATTTAACTACCACATGCATTCTTTTTCTTTTTTAATTATTAGCAACAGCAAATCACTGACAGCCCCCAGTCTCACAAGTCATCATCTGCAAAGCCACACTGAGGATCCCACAGGCCTCTTTAAGTTGTGCAAGAAGTGGACAGTGACATATATAAATACTTGCAAATGTCAGTTTTGGGGAAAAACTTTCTGGAACAGCACAGAAATTTCTAGGTTTTGTGCGAGTCAATTAATGAACTGAGTATTTGCATGAACAACATCACAGCTCTAGAAAATCAAGCTTTCAGATGAAGGTATTTACAAGATACCAAAAAGAAATTGTTTGCTTGTAGGAAAACATTAATAAGCAGCAAAATCTAATTACTGCAAAAACATAAACACTGCAGCTGTAACACTTCTCTCTAACCATACCATTACAGCCTCACCAGTGAAAACAGAAGTGTCAATGCTAATGTAAACTCAGCTGCTGATATATATTCATTAGATTCAGAAAAGCTCCAACATTTTTTCTTCTCACCACGTCAAATTTTCTCTCAGTGCAGATACAATCTGATACAAAGGGTGAGGTTTAGGGACACCTAGGCCTAAGGTGTATCTCCATTCTTGCCTCTTACTCCACAAAAATCATCTGAAAGTATTGCTAAAAAGAGGGTGTAGGAATTTGAGCAGGAACAGCCCAGGCTGGTACCTGTGCAGAGACCCAACTCACATGACAAGATTTCTGACACACAATAAAGCCTATTCTCAAGTATTCTTCCATTATTAGCTTCACTGTGAAACAGCAATTAAGCAGCAGGGAAGATTCAATGCCTTAGCCTTTTAGTCTTGATTCTAATTTACATGATTAAATCCTAACTTAGTCACTGATTACCTTCTGGCTTAGCAAGCTTTGGGTTCTCATGGATTTTATTTTTGCCTTTGCTTCCTTTTCTGGGTGTAGCAGTTTTTGCCCTCACCAATCCACAATTTTCAGCATGCTTACACATATTACTCTGTTAGCATAATGAAGAACAAATATATCAATCAAATATTAATCTATGCAAGCAATTTAACAGACACAAAGCAAATATGGCTCTGACAGACAAATTCTAGAACACTAAGTGGAAGACTGACTTAGTTAACAACTTCCATAAAACTCCTGAAGATTTTCCAGAATATATATTAAAATTCTGCTTTAAAGAACATTGCCATTTGGTGCATATAAAATAAAATTTATCATTTTCTGGTTCCTGGATAAGCAATAAAGTTTCCCATGTAAAATCCGTATGTGGAAAAAGGGTCACATTTACTTTAAAGTGTGCACAGTTAACCCAAAATGAGAATATTTTCTTGTTGCATATGGTTTTGAAGTGAAGAATAATTTCTTACTTTCCTTGCTGAATGGGTCCTAGCTATCCTAAAAGTACTCTTTAAAACACATTTTTCAGTTCAGACTGAATTTATTCTGCATCACCACTGAAAATCACATTTCAGACTCAAATACTACATTTTGTTCTTCATCATAACATCCCTGAAAGTGACTGCTTTTACTTTATACTTCTAAGCAGTCCACGTACAAAAGATTTATCAAGAAGATAGACTCATCCTTCCAGCATATCAATTTCAATTTGTGAAAGATTTACCCTGGAAATAAGCACCACTACACTATTTTAGTTGGACTTTAGTTGGACTCACAACACCACCAGCACAGTGAGCAGGATTTTCCCAGGGAATTGAAATACCTGGCTACATGTGCAGCTGCACTGAGCACACCTGAATCTCTTCTCACTCCTGTGAGTCCTCCTGTGCTGAAGGAAGGCGTAGCGCTCGTGGAAAGCGGCCTCACAGTCCCTGCACTTCACTGCCTCTTCCATGTAGGAATGCAGATTCCTCAGGTGGACACCTGGACAGTTATTCAAAACAACTAATTTGAATGGCAAGGCTTTTATTTTCAGAGTTTTGAACAAGAGTTAGGCTGCAAATCTTGTAGAGGAAAACACCAAAGAACCTCCCATGCTCTCTGCAGTAGGGGTAAAATAGAGGAATTAGTTTAAGGTTAAACAAAAGCTGCAGCAAGATGTTGTAACTTCCCAAGGAAAACAAGCAGCTATAAGCCTGAATTTTACTGATTTCAGTGGAAATCGTTTAACAAATCAAATACTTTCAAAAAATCCAGTTTTAACACAGAATTTTCATGTATTTCTGGAAATTTAAAATTCCATATTGTTTTTTTCGTTACTGGTCAGCTCTATTGCCACCAACACTTCTTCTGAAAAAACAGAAGCTCACAGTGCCACAGGTATAAAGCAAATAATAAAAAAGAAAAAGCTAAATTTTTGCTACTTTGCATTTTAAACAAATTAAAACATCAACCACAAGATGTCACCACATCTCCTTGCAGGAGGAATTTACCTGTAAAACTACAAATACATTTTATTTAAAATATTCTGTGATAATATGAAGTCAGCTATAACATATTTGGTGAAGTTTTCTGAAAATTAGAGATTTCACCTCTACTTATCTCTACCTTTTGTTGTCAGTGTTTTCCTTTAAACTTACCCAAGTCACTTTTTCGGGAAAGGAAAGTACTACAATGTGGACACTGGTGTTTTGGCACATTTTCTCCATGCTTCTGTAACACATGGATTTTCATGGTACCACTTTGAGTGAATCTGGCTTGGCAAACGTAACATTCATAGCGTTTTTCACCTGTTAAAAAGAAATTAAAATAACATATGCTTAGAAACTCTACTTATTTAATATAAATTCAAATTCCCACAGAATTCAACATCCATGTTCTAACAGCAACAGTTTTCCAGATCAACCAAAAGTTAATATTAGTTGACAGTGCACAAAAGGCCAAACAAGTCTCCAGAAGTTTACATAACTGATTGCAACACAAAATCTTGTCTTTCTGAGTCCACAAGTCAAACTGCTGAAGCATTAAGCCATTTATATAATTCTAAACTAGGAATTAGGAATTATTTTAAATTATCACCTATTCTTCCTTGAATATTTCATGTACAAAAATGCAGAATTATCTTCACATATGCAAGGAGAGAAAGTCAACAGCAGTAAAACATCATGATAAGAGTGACACACCACCAGCCATTGGTAATGGTGGGAAGGGAAATTAGGAAATTATTTTCTTCCCTTTCTTCCCCAAAAAGCCACATGGAGTGTGACTATCATTAAAAATTACATTAACACTGGCAACTGGCACAGCTTTGAACCAACTCCAGACTGGTTCTGTGGAAGAAGTCCCTGCCAGGAGTGGGTAACACTCTTGAACTCTTCCAGTTGGACTCTTGGGGTTGACTCTCATAAAAAAATAATTCAGTTTAATTGCACCAAAGTGTCTCAAGATATGAACCAATGTGTGACAAGTGGGGATATTTGGAAAATTTGATTCAAGCCACGCTGTCACACTCTGACTCAACCTAAAACATTAATCAGAGCACAAATTACATATCATAATTGAGCCAAGTTAAACCCTGAAGTACAGGATTGATACCCACTGCCCCTGAGATGACTTGCATGAGTTACAGAGTTATGACAAGAACACACTGCTCCCAGTATTAAAGCAATTTAATTCTTTGTTGACCAAATTACTTGCTGGCAATCTGGGGTCACAACAATATCCATGTTCTGAACAGATATTTAAAAATCTCTCATAGATACCTCTCCATGTAAAATCAACTAATTGAGAAATAAAAGTGACAACTTGACCCACAGAAAATGTAAGCTTTCTCTAATACAAAAGAAGTTTAGGAGGAACAGCAAGACTAACTACTGGGATTCCAACTGCCAAATCATGAAAACTGAAAGAGAACATGTTTTTACTCCAAATCACAAATTTAAAAAGGGCTAATTTTTAGGCTGAAATAAGATTGCTCTAACCCTATGAATATTAAGGAGCTGAGACCCTGGACTTGATCATTAGCCCAGAATCTTACCTGTGTGAGTTAAAATGTGCCTTTTCAGTTTGTAGGCATCTTTGCTGGCATAGCTGCACAGGTGACAGGGGTAGGGCCGCTCTCCCGTGTGCGAGCGAACGTGGCGTCTCATCTTGCTGGCCTCAGACAAAAATGAGAGATTTTCTAAAGCAACATCTACACTAGAGACATACTTAATTAAAATATAAGCTATTTTACATACTGCACCTACTGCAATTGAAAACACTGCATTAATCCCAAATTAGCATTCTCACATCCGTGTTTTTCCCTGCACAATCAACCTGTTGTGGTTTTAGGACACTTTTGCACTCTTTCCCCATATTATCTTGCTTCCATATTTAGTGTCCACATTAGCAAAATGGGAAATTTTATAATAAAAACAAAAAAACACTAAATAATTGTATGAATATTAATTTGCAACACATTTGCAAATACTACATGGACAAAGTAAGGGCTCCAGGAATTCAGGTTACTTGTTCCTTTTTTGTAGGATGATGAGGATGAAAAGATGTGCACATAAATGGAATGGAATGGAATGGAATGGAATGGAATGGAATGGAATGGAATGGAATGGAATGGAATGGAATGGAATGGAATGGAATGGAATGGATGCATGGCACCACAAAGTTGTAGCCATCAGCCACCTTGCAGTAACCCTGCAGCAACGTAACAGATAAACACAAACCATCAGCGTGTCCAAGGCCATCAGCAGAGCCTGGACTTCCCATGGTTAGAAATCTAGGCAAAAATTGTATGTACATCAAAATCTTGGCACATGAAAACCTTCCCACCCTCCCAAAAGATTCAGTAAGGCTGTACTTACTTCTACACTGGAGTATTCACATATTGTGCACTTGAAAGGCTTCTCCAAAGTGTGTTTGTACCTCCTGTGTCGTGAAAGCTCCCCACGGGTCACAAAGGCTGTGTCACACTCACTGCATTTATGGGGTTTGTTCCCTGCAATGATACACGTGAGGCTTTTATTCAACACCACAGCCATGTGATTTGTCTGCCTTACATCAACATGCAGAATTTTTTAACAGAACCTTTTCTGATATTCCAATTATTTCCATACAGTAAATCATAGAATGATTTGGGTTGGAAGGGACCTTAAACCAGGTTGGGTTCCACTCCCTGCCAAGGTCAGGGGCACCTTCCACTGTCCCAGGTTGCTCCAAGCCCTGGTCAACCTGGCCCTGGACACTTCCAGGGACGGGGCAGCCACAGCTTCTCCAGGCAACCTGTGACAGTGCCTCACCATCCTCCCAGTAGAGAATTTCTTCTGTATATATGTGCACGGTTTACACAAGTAACACAAGTTTATTATAAACACAATTTATCACTTTGCTTCATATGTTTATATAGCAAAATGAAAACATCACAGAAAATTCTATTCTGCATGTAGGAATGAATCCCAGCTGAAGTCACTGTTCAGCTGACAAGAATTGTTAGAATGGTACTTAACAAAATAAACAAATACACACACACAGAGTTCCTAACTACAGACCGTGTCTTTTCAGTGCGGAACGCCACAGAAAATCAGACGAATTTCTGAGCATAAAATGATCACAGAACACAGCTCTAAGGCAGAGCCACTTGCCTGCTTATTCAGTTTTGAAGACAGTATGTAACACAAAGTATTTTCAAGCCTTAGGTACCTGTATGTGTGTTCACATGGTTATGCAGCAGAGCTGCTGTACGGAAGGCCTTCGGGCAGAGGTGACACGCGTGACGTTTCTCATCTGAATGGGTTTTCAAATGACGCCTAAGACTTGATAACTTGGCTGAGGTGAATGTGCAGAAAAAACAGTTGAAACATTCTTCTTCTCCTGTTGGAACAAAGACACATTTACACTTATACATTTACACATGTACGTGCCACAAAATAATGACTTGACTTTTTCAAAAATCGGTACCAATTTCTAAAGAGTCCCTCCAGCCTGGGTAAAACCACTTCAAACTTCTACACCAAAGGATTCATTAAGATTTAAGTGATTTGCCCCCAAAATTGTGCTAATTGTTAGTTATACAGTTTAGAATCTAATCCCAGGAAACCTAACTCCTACCCTTGCCCTCACCAAGACAGGACGAGATTTCCTCTTTCAGTACAATCTTTAAGACTTACAACCTGTGCAACAAACTTCTTGATAACAACTGTGTAACTAGCACAAAGTAAACTTATGCAAAAATTTGGAAATGGCAGGTTAAGCTATTCCCAGCTTTCTGGTGCTCCTGAATCTGTAAAGTGCATATAAAAAATCATGATGTGAAAGCCTCTTTAAAATTACTGGTTGAATTTGAGGGGAAAAAATCAGTTCTTTGGAGAAGTCATAGAATAAAGTTTGGGGCACAAGAGTAATGAATTTCTTTTGAGAGTAACAAGTTCAGATTAAATGTGCAACACTTTTAGTTACAAAGAAGATTTGAAACTGTGAAATGGCAAATACGTCATATTTGAAGAGTCTTTCCAGAACAGTTGTCTCAGCTCCCAAGTGTGCTCTCTGTAATGATTTTCATGCTGAGACCAAAATGCATTTTATACAATGCTTTATACCACACAGAGATGTGCAGATAACACTTCACTTCAGTAAAAGCAAACAAAACCACTTTATTGTCATTTATTCATTGTGGATTCATGCCCACACAAAGGAACATTGTTAGCTTTGTTAAAACTGCTCAAATGTGTTTCCTATAAAGGCTGTAACTGAAACAGGGGACAATTTGTACAGTATCCATAGAGAACCTCAGCCAAGATACCTTAACTTCCAGCTACAACACACACATTACAGACTCAACATCATTGATGTCATCCCATTTTTACAGTACACACTCAGTTTCTAGAGAAACAGATGCTTATCTGTTCTCTTCTGAGTCAGTCCTTAACTTCTGCAACATACTTTTAGGTTTCTAACATCTTAAATCAGCCATTTTCTGTTACTCTTATTTAGGCTCTGGGAGAGGCTTTGCTGACAGGTATTGGTTGCTAAGTACCCACCACCCTCTGCTGGCAACGTGGAACCACTCTAAGCTCAACCATAAACCCTCAAACAAGCACATTTTGAAGCTGAATGAGTGATCAAGACACTAAATAAATTACTAGGTTTATTCAAAGGCACTTATACAATATTAACTTTGAAATCTCCCTGGAGGTTTCGAATACCACACACTGTTCAAAAGACCATTAATTTCTAAATGCCATCCAAAATGTCTCTCCTGAACACAAGGCAGATGACATCAGCCTGAACAAGATCTTTGAGCACTTAGGGATGAAGGTATCAGTTCTTCTTCCAAATTTCCACAGAATTTAGCATAATCTAAACAATTACCACTGTAAGTATTTAATGCAAAACTTCAGCCACAGCTCAAAAATCTTACTTAACGTGCCTTATCTAAAAATTAACTGTGAAGATTATGAACTTTTTACCTTTTTCCTGATGTGGAGCACAAGCCTCAAATTTTAGATTCTTGAGATTTCTTTCAACTGTTTGTTCTGATGCAGTTGGATATTCCTGCTCGTTGCTTTCATTGAGTAAGTCTGACAAATCATCACCCCCTTTGCAGCTCTGACTCTTTGTTTCCCCAACAGTGGAAAAAACTTCCTTTCCTTCCCCCTCTTCACATGGGCTCAGTTGCTGGATGTTATTTTCGAATGCAATGGCATCATTATCTCTGTCAACCTATTTTAAAAAGGAATATGTTTTACAACTTTCTCAATTAAAGGAAATCGCTAGTGGCAAATCACCTGAACTAGTCAACAAAATGCAAGCCACCAATTTGTTCTGATTTTCAGTCTTACATGTCATGGACAAAATTTGCATTTAGCATTACAGAAGCCTAACTGGTAAGTTACAATTAAGTAAGAATAATTACCAAAATTATGCCCTCCCCTCTTCAAAATTTTATATAAAATTTCAGAGCATAATTTTAAGATTGCAGCACTGAGCACACAGAAACACATATCTTTATTTTTTAAAGAAAATATTTAAAATTTCATTTCAGTACTTTTAAAAAGAAATGAGAAGTATGCTCTGTTTTTTAACAAATTTAGGACTTCTACAGGCTGACTGTAATGCCTTCTTTGACATATACCAATTAACCAGCTTGTGATAATTCTTCCATTAGCTAGACTCAAATATGGCAATATGACCTACCTCAGAAATTATGTAGTGATGCATGAATTTTATGAGAAAAAAATGTAATATTTAATTGTAAAACCAATATAATAGCTAGCATAGAACAAAACAGCAGTGTTTGCATGTCCTTTTTAATAAAATGAATTTCAAATGGGACTGTATTACATAACGAGCTTTAACAACGATTGCAGGATTGAACTAATTGAATTAAGGAGAAAAAGGGAAATTCTGTATGCCACTTAAGAGATGGAGGCGATCAAACCAAATAGTACCAAACTGGAGAACTAAATTAAAAACTTGTCTGAATTTCAACAGTTAAATATCATCTTGATAATCTGGGTCTCTTCCAACTCAGAATATTCTCCGCATCTAGAAAGTCTAAACTTCTAGTTTGTTGTTTTGAAAATGAGATTAAATTATAAAAATATGTACAGGGACTGGATATTTAAGCCCAATAAATAATATCAATGCTTAAGTCCGAACCAAATCGGTGTGACAGTGAAAGCTAACAGGGAACAAACATATCTCTAACTCCACCCTATGCAGAACTTGTACCTCCATCAGGAGCGTGTCTGGTGGTTTCTCTGTCGCCTTGCTTCCTGCACTCTTTTCTTGCCCTTCTTCTTGCAATATATGGATGTGGGCCAGCTCCAAGTCCTGGATGCCGTCCCGCAGGGCCAGGGCCATGCCCGGGGGCACGCAGGGCACCGCGGCCCGGGCAGCGCCCCCGGCGCGGGCAGGGCCCTGCGGGCTCCCCTCACACACACCGGCTGTCGGCTCGGCGTTCTTCACCTCCTCGGGACCCGGAGCAGGGCCCTTGCAGGCTCCCTTCACACACACCGGCTGTCGGCTCGGCGTTCTTCACCTCCTCGGGACCCGGAGCAGGGCCCTTGCAGGCTCCCTTCACACACACCGGCTGTCGGCTCGGCGTTCTTCACCTCCTCGGGACCCGGAGCAGGGCCCTTGCAGGCTCCCTTCACACACACCGGCTCGGCCTTCTTCGCCTCCTCGGGACACAGGGCCACTCCGGCGGACGCGTGTCCCGTCCGCACTGCGTTCTCCAGCCCTACTCCTCTCCTCAGCTCGGGTCAGCCTGGCCTCGCCGTCCTTTCCGGCCTTGGCTGTCCTGCAGCCATAAGGCCCCTCACGCTGCTGAGCGATCCTGTTCGAGGTTAAACACGAGGGCAAACCACAGGGGTTCAGGACCAGCTCCAGCCCTGCTCCTCGCCCGGGGCTCCCCCGGCCCACGGCCCCTCTCGGCCTCTGCGGGCGGTTCCCCCGCGGGGAGCTGGGTCCCCCCGCGCTGTTGGGCCGGGGCCCGGGCTGCCCCTTGAGGGGAGGCGGCAGGGAAGGGGCTCAGCGCCTGCCGTGCCCCTCGGCATGCCCGTCCTCTGCCCCCTGGTGTGGGAGCCCACTTGTGGGTAGCAGCTTTTGGGGAACAGCTGCTTCTCACCTGTTAATTCCCTACAAAACACAAAGCCCCGAAGCTGCGGAGGTTTCCTTCCCAATGCAGCAGGTGCCCGGTGCTCTGGTCCCCACGCACGGCAAGTCCTGTCAGAGCAGCTGCCGTTTTCTCACCCTCTGAGCTAGCAAAGATGAAGATCTCTCGGTCTTAATTGTAGGCCCTTAACCTTCCGCTCCCACTTGGCTGGAGACCACGGGGCTGAGCTCAATTGGTATCTCCACTTGGGAAATATCTGAAGCACTTGCCATGTTTCTGCGACGGAAAGCCTCCAGCCGGGAGCCCGGTGCTGGAGTGCCTCTGAAGGGCCGCCTGATGCTGCCACCGCAGAAGTGTTGTACAAAATTGGCTCAAGTGGCTTTGCAGAGGCAGTGGAGCGATGCATAAGCATCGTTACACTTAGGCCAGGATTGTTATTCAGCGAGAACAAGATGAAATTCTTCTTTCTCCAAAGGCATTGTGAAAATGTCTTTGAGGTAAACTTGCACAGTTTGAGTGACTTAACATTTAATCTTGTGTACCCTTCTAGACTAGTAATTTCCAGCCATCAAACATTTTATAAAACCCACTTACTTTGAATACTCTATTTTATGCAAGTGCAGATGTTAGATTTGCAGCTTTACCTCTAAATATTAGCTCGGGGCATTGCAAGGTACAGTACATTGCACGGGGACTGCAGCCCAGCATGGTCCAGATCCTTTTAAACTGAATTACCAAACACTAATCAAAGCCCCAAACCAAGTGGTGGCTTTCCTTGTCTGTGGAAGTAACCCAGTACAACTGGCATTTGTGAAATATCTGTAGCACAAACAGCAGCCCACACCACTGGCCTTTGAGCAGTACCCTCAGATGAGGTGGGGTTGTTAGACCTCATCCTCAGAGACATCAGCTGAAAATCCCATAAACACCCTTGACAACAACCACTCCTATCCACAGTTCTGTAAAATCTTAAATGCAAAAATAATACAACATGCTTACATTTAACAACTGCAGGTTAGTCATAACTATTCTACTGCTTGGAATCAACACAAATCCAAAGCAGTTATTTAAGGCTGAATATCTATTCCAGCAATTTAGTGCTGATATTTTGGTTAGACACCACATTATTTATCATCCACAAATCCATGGGCTCTCAAAACTAAAGAACAGGATGCAGAGTACACAATATATTCACATAATTAGGCTGCCAGTAACTGTGGCCAGAGATTTTACTTCTTACACATTTCTAAATCTTTTCAAGTTGCTCCATATACTGTGCAATTATGATAGTTGAAGGGCACTGTAGGAAAAAAGTTGTTATAATAATACACCATCCTTTAGGTTGTTTTAATGAGGTTTTCTGCACTTCAGCAGTCATCAGCTTCTAAGAGCTGTCCTGCCTTGCACTTCTGCATTATTAATACCAGCACCATCCGTGCAGCTACAGTAAAGGTCTGTCATTATTTCCATTATTAACTGATATTTCCAAGGATTTACAGCTCAAATGCAGAATAGATTTTCAGTTCATTTTTTGCTGAATTTAAAGGAATCACTTGGATCAGCAATCTATGAATTCAACCAGTTTCTGAGTAGGTTTTGACACACTGGAAGTTAACAGCTCCATAATGGCCATTCTGGTTTGTTGTGTGAACAGTCTCCAGTTACTGCTGCTGCATTGTCTATCTCTAGCTGCAATCAAGCTTCAACCCACTCCTCTGGGAGTCTGCTTCTTTCTAACACATCAACAGCCTGCATGAAAAGTCTATCATGAAAGAATAGAGATGTCTTTTTTATTTTAAGTCATAATTATACTTTGGGAAGCAAACGTTCAAAATGAATTATTGTTTGTTAGGAGTATTTCATAAGGAGCATAAGGAATTTGATGTAGGCACATTTTCTTGTGCTAAAGTAACATTGCATAAAGAAACAAAATTCAGCCACAAAATTGCAGATAAATTGCTGATAAGAATCTACCAGTGCATGAAAGTGAATACAGGGACAAGTAAAATCCTCAATCAGCAGAGCAAATTTCCTTGGCTGCACTAAGGAAACACAGCAAATTTTGTTCTGATCTGTGGTTTTCCACCCAAGTATAAAAAGAGCAGATGATTTTTTAAAGAAGTAAAATACTGGGTTATCTGTTCAGATTGTCAGTCTTAAATCTGAATAATGTCTTTTATAATATTTAAGATGTTTAATGTGTGTTAGGTGGAGCTGACTTTTTTAAAAGCTCCATTACCATATAGATAAAGCATATTTGACCTTGAATGTAGTTCAAGGTTTGCTTCCCTTAGTGTGTTTCAGAAGCTCAGTTTGGATGACTGCAGAGGCTGTTTATCCATCCTCTCTGGTGATGCTTTGCACCTCCATCACAGGTTCTAAACTGCAGTCCTCAGATGCCAAAGGAAGGATTGCTATCAATTTAACAGGGCTTGGAATTAGGCCCAGAATAGATAACTATGTGAAGCAGTGACAGTGGGATTTATTTACACATTTTTTGACCTGTCCACAAACTGTAGAGTAAATCAGGAACGCTGCAGTGCACTTGAAAGAGAACAAGGAAAAATAAAGAGACCAAAGCATAAAACCCCAAAGCATAAAATCTCCCCAAAAATGGGTTCAAATTTAACCTCCAGTGCTCATAATTGTTTCATTTATGACATTCCGCCTCGTACCATTCTTCTCCAGAACATGACTCCTGTTAGTCTAGAAGAAAACCCAGTCTTTGTTGTGACTTATTTTGACAGCTTTAATATAATTTTCCACCTGGCATCTGGAAAGTTTTCCATTTTCACTTTCCACCAATGTCTCACTTTTGTTTCCAAGTATGTGTCGCGTTCACACCGCACCTGTCAGCGGTGTGTGTGCCTTAGCACCGGGCTGCAAACACGCACGCCTTCCCTTTCCTCCTGCCCCAGGGACAAGCACTACCTTCAGCACCTCTTTTGCAGTGAGATATTGCCCCTCTTAATAATGACAGCACCAAATAACCTCCTTCACACCATCACCTGCTTCAGAGAAAGCGGAGAGACTTTTGCAATCTTCTGATTCATCTGGCTCCTTTAAATGTTGCTCAGGTCTTGAAGCTGTCACTAAATGGTTGAAGTCTTTTTGCTGTATTTTCTCATGCTCCTTGTTCCTTTGGTGTCCCACTTTCACAAATAGGAAGCATTTCTTCAGAGACCACCAAAAACCTTAATTAAAAAAAAAAAAAAAAGAAAGCACATCAGCTAATGAGTGAGATAAAAAGTTGTGTTCTTTTTGATGCTGTTCTAAGCAACTGAATCTTGCAGATTCAGAATTAAGTCAGTGCTTCAGTGCTGGCCTGGAATATTCTCAGGAGAAAATATACAGTTTGATCACTTGGAAAGAAGAATATTATTAATTTTTTATTTTTTTCCCCCAGACCTCTGGTTCAGAGATGGAAGCTACAGTTTATTTTAGCAGACATCACTTAGGATTTAGATCTGACTTGGATTTCTTGCCTTCCCTAAAGAACACAATTCTCTGCTCCCTATTGCTGCAGTCATATAAAAATCTTTTCAGACCTCAGACCCAGGAACATCAGAACATACAGTCCTACTTGTTTCCTTGCTGAATCCCTGAAGCAGAGAGAAGATAGGAGCACAGCAAAGCAAAGCCAGATGGAAATCATGCTGGAGGGTATTGATTGACTAGTGTCTAGGCAGGCTATAAATTACCACTTCTCATGCAAAGAGGAGGGTGAGCAGAGCTGCAGAGCTGTCTCGGGGCACAGTGCTTGGACTGTGCTGTTCATGCAGGATCAGCTAAATTTGGGTTGTGCCTAAGGCACGGGGAAAACCAGGCTTTGCTCTCCCTCCCATGCTCATCTTGACTTGGAGGAGACAAATCGAATCAGTAAATATGAGTGATTCTTGCAGCAGAACAAAAGCAACTCCTAATAAGTTAAAAGACTTAATGCTTTCAAGTATTGTCAATGATCTTAAAATCCTGCTCCATAATGTAAATTGTTATAATTATATAGCGTGACAAAAAACCAAGACCTAATAGAGTACAGATGTGGGATATATAAAAGGGGAAGTATTTAGCATAAGCTTACTGGAACTGAAAGTACCAGGGATGATTGATTGCTTAGACACAAGTCAGAGAAGTGGTCTAAAAATTATTAACCATAATTGCAATTTGTCTATTAACTGTTTCATCTAACATTATGATATATTTAGAAACAATCCTGCCATCCACTAATACACAATTTGCTCCTTGTGGCAAACAGCAGAGCTGCGTGCCTGGATCTGTTTGGAAGAAGGATGTTTATTGGGAAGCATATCACTTACTCCATTTCAAAAGACATTAGTGTGGTTATACAGTTAAGTACACCTCAGTGACTTCCACTGCTTTTACAGAATACTCTTTAATCCAACAGATAGCAAAGAAAGTTTTTAATACAACTCGCCTTAGTTAGTTATTGCAGGTTTCTGTTGCTGTTTGTGCAAGGGTGGAAGAGTTAAAAGTTTAAAAGGCAGAAAGTTTTCCTCTTGTTTTGACTAAACTGGGGGAAACGTGCTGGAGCTGTGCAGAATTTGATTGCCAAACACAGATAGAAGATACACAGTGAGAAAAGATAGTAAAGGTTTAACCCAGCTGATGTAAGAAACAAACTCCAAGGATGCCCATGTTTCCTTCTTTTATCGCACTGTTAATCTTTAATCAGGAAAACAGTTCTGAGAACAGCTCTTCGTGCACAGCTGAACAGCTGAACCAAAACTTGGAAGTTAATAGGATCACTGAAGAATAAGACTATTAAATGATTGTCCTAATAAATCTGTGAGTGAGATGTACAAACCCAGAGGAGTTCAAATTCTGCTTCCACGTGGATGTGCAGCAAGTACACCTTAAACCTTGCAAAATCAGCAGTAAGGAGGCGCTTGGTGGGTTCAGGAGAGCAGTGGGTTCCTGTGCACTTTTTTTTCCAGCTCAGATAACAAATCCTCTTGGGCATTAAACTTTCTGAGGAGTCCAAACCAACTTCTTAATTCACAAATCTAAAGAAATCAAGAAAATTTAAGGGAGTATTTAGCAACTTGCATATTAATGTCACTTCACTGAGCAGCAGGTGGTGTAGTCTGTGATATTTATCAGCAGAAATACCTTAAATCTTAGTTTTCTGCACTGCTACAATGTTGAACCATCACTTATAGTCCACAACCAGATAGCCCCAGGCCTCTCCATCAGGAACTGGTAATGGAAATATGGTAGAGCCAGCTTAGTTATACATCTTTTCTGTTCCTGTAAGAAAAAAAGTCAATCTTATAGTCCTTATCAACATCAAGATGAGGCAGTGTCTAGAAAGCAGATGAGAATACCTTGGTGACACGTTTTGTGAATCAGTTATTACTGCATTCAGAGCTGCCTCTACAAACTGAAAGTCTCTTGGTCTGTCATTCACACCCATCTTTTGTTTAAGATCTTCTGGGCAGAGAACATCCATGCTTCACCCAAAAAAAAAGGTACTTAGTTCTATTTAGAGCAAATACCTGAACTCTACAAGGTTAGCAAGTGCATGGGGTTTTTAAATTTATTTGTAGAATGCAAGTTGGTTGCCATTCATTTGTACATAATGGTTTAAGCACACACATAAGAAGCTTCTCTTCACTTGAACAGTATTGATATGAACATATATCATCCTGAATCAGTAAATTTGGAGACAGGTACAGATGGTCAGTCAAAGATGCACGTACAGCAGTCAGAATTCTGTCTTCCTAAAAGCATAAGAAAAAAAAGCATGATTTCCAGGGTCCAGTTGAACTCCTGATCTCTTTACTGAGTGTTGTTTGTAGAAATAGTCATAACTGTGGCATTTGTCTGGTAGGAGCCATTTACACTGACCAAACAAAAGTGCCTTTACATTGAAAAAATCCCATTGTTGTCCACTGATGTTGCCTTATGCCACTTAGAATGGTGCTAAACAGAAGTGTACAGTACAGTAAGTAGGATTTCACCTGACCTGTTAACACTTACATAAGAGTTTTCCAGTAAACAGAGGATTCGTTACAGGGATTATTGGTTTTTGTGCAATGTTGATTTTCCTCCATCTGCCAGGTTCAAGAACCAAAAGGTATGTAGTGCTTGACATAGGCACTTTTGCCTTCTGACCTTTAGATGTAGCTTGGCTTTCATTTCTGCATAATCAGCTTTTCTATACTGTTGTTTGGCTTTTAGTGTTATAAAATGCTTGAAATATTAATCAAAGCTGTTTTCCTGGGGAAAAAGTATAGAACAAATCTCACTTGAAACAGAAGACACAGTTCAGCCCAAGTTGCTGTTTTTAGGCTGTGTTTGAAGGAGAAAACAGTTTATAGCAAACGCTTTTAATTTCAAGTAAGAACTTACTATTTGCATTACAGTAACCTAGAGTGAACCCAGCAGGGATGGTCTGTGGCACAGACAAAAATGAGAAGAGATAATGATCATTTTTAATTAGATTTTAAGTTTCTCTAGCTGGGAACTATCAACCAAACTAGGAGAATTCATAAGAACAGGGAGAAATTGGCATTGTCACCTCCTAACCCCCTCCCTAGGAGATGATAAAGGCTTGGGAATGTAGTTACATGTCCAAAGTCAAATGGGAAATCCATAGGAGAAGAAGAAACAGAACCTAAACCTTCAGAATCTGCCCCCACTCTTACTGGTTAAAGCCATCTACCTTCACAGGAATTGGCTCAAGGATGTACAGAACTGTGACCAGTGGGTCAGACTGTATGTAAAAAGGGACTGAAATGTTGAGGGAGAACAAAGGTATGTGGGAGGATTTAAAGAAAAGAGAAAAAGCCCGTGGCACAGGTAGAGCTGGGTACCCCTGAAAGGACAACTGCCAGCAGTGCTGCTAGCAGGCAAAGCATCGTGGAGAAATAATGAACAGCATGCAGGATGAAGGAGCAAGGGAGCCAGGGTTGTCCCATCCTAGAGAAAATAAACAAATCTAGAATATAAAAAGGTGCTTCCATCATTTCTTTAGGTCTGAGGAGGTGAGGTCCCTGTAAAAGGGCACAGCTAGCAGAGCACCACAGGCAGCAGAAGTTCTTGAACAAGAGGTGCTTGAACTCATGTGCAAGGATTTGTCTGTTCCCTACCAAAGTAGGAAGCAGGAAGTCCTTGACAGCTGCAAACACACACCTCTGTGGTAAAGAGATTTCACTCCAGCAAGGGTACCCATTTTTAATTGCAAACTGGATTTGGAGCCATCTGGGCTTTGTGGGACTGAGCAGAGCAGATACTGAAAGTTAAAGGGAAACACAAACCTTTTGCTGACTGTTTTTCACTCTGGTTAGTATGGTTTGTCGCCTTCTCTCCTGGCTGTGGTTCTGCTGTTCATCCAGCAAAAAAAAGAAAACCCTGCAATAACCATGCAAAAATCATAATTCTATTGTGGCTAGGGTAAAGTCAGTCAAAGTCTTGGTGGGCCCAAACTCTCCATATGACTGAGACCTTCTGCAGTAGATGAGAAGAGCTCCCAAGCTATCAGAATTACACATACCTGGCCACTGGTCAGGTACCAGTGGCTACAGAGCCCATTACTCACATACTCACACTGATCTTTGACAGGGTGTTTTAAAAAAAAATAACAGTATTCCTTAAGGGAAGAGTCCCCAGGTTAGAGTCACAGGTCAAGTAATGGCTCCAGAGGAGTGACTGCTTATCAAAGTTAAAATTACATCTCTCAATCCCATCTCCAGAGCTGAGCCTGTAAAAGTGAGCTGAAAAATAAAGTAATAACAATAATAACTATTTGATCTGCCAAAGCAGAACAACAAGCAAGAAACCAGTGTGCCCATGGTGTAATGCCAGCCTTGGTGTGTACTGTGGCACAACCAGGACTTTCCCTAAAATATAGCTCAGGATTGAGCACTTGAGCTGATACTAAACAAAGCATCAAAGGTTGGTGACTTTGTTTAGAGACTTTAAACATGCACCAGTGCATCTTCCTGGCTGCTGAAATTTGCTTCCATTTGTTTTGAGAAATGTCTGTGGTCAAGCTGAACATGCTGGACAGGCTAATGGAAGTACAGTCTAATCGTGATAGATCTGGGTGTTTTTTCCACTCCTCCACCATCAGAACAAGTCGCTTCATTTTGAACACGGGCCAAAAAAATTACATTGCCTTTTGTAGGGATCCACAAACAGCATATTTTACAATCTGCCCAATCCTGTATGGATTAGGGTTGGAAAGGAGGCGAGCAGGAGGTAAAGCACCGTGTCCCCAGCTTGCTGCTACCTGTTGTGGCCGGTGGCAGAGGCTCAGTCTCGCGGTTGACGCAGCACACGCGGAGGGGAGCGTGCAGCACACGTGGCAGGGCCCCAGCCCGCCTGCAGACGGGTCAGTGCCCAAGAGCTGCCTGCAGGAGAGGGGCTGTGAGGCAGAAATGTCGCCCAGCGCTGCGCAGGGTCTGGAACAAGCACTTGGCTCCCTCGCAGACTCTTTTGCAACTGCAGGCAATTTGCACGGTTCACGTTTTCTTTTGGAAATTGAGAGAACGATCCCTGCCCTGCTCTCTCTGAGCTTGCAAGGGCTGCCCTTGGGTCTGGACTCCGTGGCATCCAGTCCAGCAGCTGTCAGAGTGTGCTCAGTGTCAGCTGAGCAAAACACCACAGAAATAGCAATCCAGAGGCAGTGCTCTTCCATTAGTAGAGCAGCTTAGAGAATCTTTAAAAAACCTACAATTTTATAGCAAAATACCCAAGTGACAAACTCCTTGGAGGTGACAATATGTAGGAGAATGAGCAATGGGAGGGAAGTTGAATTTCTGAGTATTATTATATGCCATTAACAACTTTCAGATCTCACTGTGAGTGCTTTGTTGCACCTTGGTTTGTAGTGATGAGTTAAGCTTCCTAATGACACTTTTTCTGAGCATCTAAAAACCTTTACATTTATTGAATTCTAGTAAGTCTGAAAAACCTGAAGTGCTCAAAAACTTCTGTTTTGAGCAACCTGAATAGTGTCCATCAAAGCAAACATCCTAAAACCCCTCCTTTCAAGGCACTTGTTGAACACTGTCATCTTGAAATGTCAGATTCACACACATTTAAATTATTTGACAGCTTCCAAGAAGGCACCTGATAAGCATCACATTCAAGTGTCAAGAAGCACAGAGAAAAAGTGCCAAAAAAAGTTCAATCAGAAGAAATCGTATCAGCTATTAGATGAGCATTATAATGCAGTTACTACTAAAAAAGGCTTCTCATTTAAATGGAAAATAAACTTTACATTCAAGACAACTCTTTTTTTAAAGGCCTTACATTTCCCCATACCACCTCCCATGTTTGCCATTTGTGAAATCTTCCAGAAACTGAATCCAGACAGCAGCACCCTCTGGTACTGGGTGACACCTTAAGACCACTGCAACTGAGCCATTGGAAGTGCTTCATCTGGGTTTTTGTGTGGGAAACAGTGGGTGTTATGAGAATTCACAATCTTCACATAAAACCTTTAGTGCCTTCTGCTGGCTTTCTAAAAGCTGAATCTCTAAATGAGAAGATTCTTGAAAAAAATCCTGGCCTTGATTTGCATATGCTCCAGTTATTTCATTGCACCAAATACTATGTGTGTTTTATATAGGGGCTTGAGGCTTACTGTGTGTTTGTGATATGCTTTGAGATCCTCTGATGGGAGGTGTTACCTAAATACAAGTAATTTGATGCTGAAGTGTCTAGAATTCCCAGTGGACATCTGTACCCGAGCCCTGCTGCCATCACAAATGAAAAACATTTGGAATCCTTAATGTGATTTTTAATGGACATATGTTCATAACACAGTGCCACCAATTTGGCATATTTAGTGTCTTCTCAAGAGAAGCCCACAGTTTGTATAGCAAGATTGTGGGAGGTTAGGATTGCAGTGTTAGAAAATTTGCACAACACCTGCCTGACTGTAATTTAATTGGCAGAAATTAATGCTCTGGGTTTGGGAATTTTTTCTTCCTCTCAAAACCTAGAGACACAAGGACTGATTCTGCTGTATTAGACTGTAGTATGTAAGATTTTATTCTGATTTTACTTGTGCTGCAATATGATAATTTCCTGGTCTACTGTCTTCCTGACAACTGAACATTGCTGGCTTACTCTCAGTTATTTCTATGTATACTGACTTACCTAGCCAGCAAAAAGCACTCAGTATTTTTGTACTTCTCTGAAAAAGGGCTCTGTTTAGTATTACTAAAGATTATGCTCCATTTTATTTTTAATGAAAGTACTTTATGACATATTTTAAAAGGAAAATATTTCTCATCAGCTCCACCAGCAACACAGTATGTGGACTCTGAAGACAAACACCAGCTTTGCCATTATTAAATTGGTTTTGGATTTTATCTTTTCTTACATCACAGCCCTATCTGGAGCAGTCTTTAGCACCTCTTATCCCACCAGATTTTTGTTTTCCTTTTCAGGAATGTTTGGCCTTGCCATGCATCAAGGACAGCCCCTCTTACCTCACTGTTTTCTTCCCTTATTTACAAAACACAATAAAAGGCTTTGCAGGGGAGATAGAGGGTGCAGTTCCAGGTGGTGTTCCTACAGTGGGAGAGTCAGCTCTGCAGTATTTTAGACTTGCAGGTGGGAAGGTGAGCTACAATTCTGATCCCTGCTGCTCTGCCAGCCTGGCTTTTTGGGGGCTGCAAGTCACTGCTGGCTGCCCCAGCAAGAACCTTGCTGGGAACATCCAACTGCCTCACAAACCTGAGCAACAGCTCAGTTGTGAACACCCTTTGTACAAGATAAGTCAATTTTGTTGCTTTTCAGAACTCCCTGAAACTTAGCTGGGAATCCCAGATTTCCTGTTCTGCAAACTACCAATGACAAGCATGGTAAAAGCCCCATCAATTAAAAAAAATCATAAGCTGGCACAAAAGCATCACCTTATCCAGGCTCCAGATGCTTTGCTAAGACTGGGTGTAAACAGAGGGAGAGGAAATGGCAGCAGGGTTATTTCTACTGTTCTATTTGTCTGAAATACTTCAGTCTTCACATACCCAGACTGCATGGACAAATAGACATGAAGACCACCTTTCTTTATGGTCACAATTGTCTAAAATGGAATAGGGGAAGCTAAAGACAGGCCTGCAGAAACAGAGACAAGAGCTCAAATTGTCTGAGATGACACTCAAGTGTCTGATATCACACTGAGATAACCCTCAGAATTATAAGAGTGGCTGTTGGTATCAGATAGTGCCACAACTGACACAGATACAGACTCAGGCCTGTGTGTGTGCACACACACACTGTGCACTTCACCCCCAGAGCAACAGTGTGCAGCCCCAGCCATGAGCAGTTCTGTGCTTTTGTTTCGAGTGCTAATTTAGGGATGGGTTAATATTTTATGACACCTCGCCCCCACAGAACTTCCAGTAAAATAAAACATAATATTTGAAAGAGGAGGTTAATTATTGAGACAGTTACCACTCTGCCTCTTCTGAGGTTGTAGCAATATAAAATAACTGTTTCGTTTGCAAAAGCCTAAAACAAACCATAAGCAAAAACTTCCTTGCCTACACTGAAGGATCCCCAACACTTAGATTTGTATTGCTGGGGATTTTTTTAGAACTGCATAGACAAAAATAAGAGCTGTGGGCCTTACGTAGTGGTTATTCAGGCCTGTCAGTGCTCACTGTTGAACTTTATACCCAGATCAGGCAATGTTCCCAAGGTGAGTAAACACTCCTTGGACGAGCCTCCACTTCACAGCCAGCTAGTGACCATCTGCCTACAAAATGTGCCAACTGCACTTTGCCTCCGTGCATGACCTCCGTGTTCCTGGTTCCAGAAACTCTTTGTACTCAACCTTTCCCACACACCGAGAAGCTATGACGTTTTTGATTTCAAAGCCAAAATGGATCAAAGTTTGGTTAAACTGCTAAATTTTGTAACTGCTTCAAAACAGCAAACCTAGGGGCTAAGAACCTCCGCTTTCAGCATTCATTAATCAAGCCTGTTAAATGATTACCCCGCCAGAGCTGCTTTGTTGACAACTCTGCATGATGACAATGTCAGTGGCACTGTCCCAAGACACATCCAGTGGTGATGTAAAGGACAAGCCTCCTTCACCTCAACTGGTGGGATGGACACTACCATGAAGAATATTTAAGGAAGGAGGTGCATCCTTGGAAAGCAGCAATTGCAAGAGAGCTCCAAGGCAAGTGAAACGGGCTCAACTGAAAGGTACAGCAAAAGCCTCTCTGGATCCAGCTCCAGCTTCCATAGACAGTAAGTAGAATGGCCTCTATTTTTTCCAGCTTGAAATTAGCAGTGATCCAAACTCCCTACCTTGATTTTAAAGTGGTGCATAAACAAGCCCACTGCAAGTTCTTTGTGTTATATGTTGTTAGGCTTTGTGACACAGGTTAGAACGTAAAGTAAGCTAACACACCTTGTGATCAGTATTTTACAGCCATCCAGGAGATCCACAACAGCTTCAATAATGCCCCCACAGTTGAAAGCCGATATGAATGTCATGCCCAAGGTTGTCCAGGGGGACTGGGAGAGTCTGTCTCCAGAAGCGAGGGATTTCATCGAGACCAACGCCAAGCTGTGCCAGCCTGAGTGCATTCACATCTGCGATGGCTCGGAAGAAGAGAACAAAAAAATTCTGGACATCATGGTGGAACAAGGCATGATCAAGAAGCTGAACAAGTATGAGAACTGGTAAGTAGCCTAAATGAAGTCAAGTGTCATCTCAGAACTGGAAAATGCATTTTCTGTCCTGTTTACTTTAAAAACTTCTTATAACTCTCCAATATTTGCTTTCTGTGAACATTTTGGAACTTTAGCTTACATAGGTGAAATACTCAGGAAAAGCAAACTTTTTCCTCTAAAAATTAGCATAAAGCATATTATTCACTTGGACTATCAACTGTACATTTTCTCTATTGATAAGTTACATCAGGGAACTGAATTAATGTCGTGAGACTTAACGCAACTTATCATTAACAATGGCTAAATATTATTGAGCAAATCTTCTTTTGAAGATTTCTACTATTTTAGCCAATTAAGTTTATTCATCACATACTTTTTTGTGGCATTCAAATAGGTCTGTGGGTGTTCAAATATTATTCAGTACAGGCATTATTCATATCGTGCCGATGAGCTTTGACTCTAATGTATTCTGCAAATACTTTTTTCAAATATTTCATAATTTCTCCCAACTAACTGAACATGAAAGGAGAATATTAACAACAAGTGCATATTCAAGAATTACGTGCCAACCACGAGATCTTCATGGGAGAAATCTGCAAAGACTTTTGAATAACTAAGTGCAGGAATTTGGCAATCTGTTTGCAGACTATTTGGGAGAGAAAAGGGCAAGATTCACCAGATAAATTATTCATTGTTAATTATATGCTTAGCTGTAGTGATGATGGTTATGACAGCCCAACTAGAACATTTTTATACTCGTGGAAAATTTCGATGCACAGAGGTGAAAATGTAAAACAATCCCCTCTATCGTAAATAGATGGCAAAAAATTCCTTCAAGGGGAAAAGAATCCCCTTTAATGAACTCCTCCACTTTTAATGATCGTGCTTTTACTCAGTATTTCCTTTGTGATGCCTCTAATTTAAGGGACTATGCCAATCCACTAAGCTGGGTTCTGATCCCTCTGGCACTTATACCAACACTTAAACTACTTTTCCTGGCATCCACTTAGCTTGAGGCACCATTTTGTGGTCCCCATACAAAACAACTTCACACTGATGAGAATGAGAATTAAACAAGATTAACTTTTCCCTGAAAGTTAGCAACAAAGAATAAGGCTGAGATAAGAGGCAGAGTATTAACATGTAACAAGAATTTCCTAGGCCATATAATTTGTTATTATTACTGGAAAGTCTTAAAACAATTTTTATGAGAGAATGTATCTGACTGATTTTTGAGATTATCTGTTATACTGCTTTGTCACTAATTTTTGCCTTACAAAGCATTGTTTTAGCAGCCTTTTGTGCTAAAGTGGACCCACAGAAGGGTAAAAAGGCTATATTGATAATTAAAGTCTAATTTCCTGACTTTTGGTGAAATGCAGCTGGTTGGCTCTCACTGATCCAAGAGATGTGGCAAGAATTGAGAGCAAAACTGTCATCATCACTCAAGAGCAGAGAGATACCACTCCAATCCCTAAAACTGGAACAAGCCAGCTGGGGCGCTGGATGTCTGAGGAAGATTTTGAGAAAGCCTTCAACACCAGGTTCCCAGGCTGCATGCAAGGTAAGCAAGAAAAAGATAATTGGCACTGAACTTTCATCAATGCTGAGACACTTGCTACTGTTGCAAGTTACTGTAATCTTTAAAGAACAATTTGAGCAGAAGATTTAGCTTTATACCCCTGATGGTCACTTCCCTGCTTTCATGCAGATCTTTACCACAGACCCAAATACCTGGGCAAGGACAATCCTCAGTTTCTTTCCAGCACTCTTGTTTTCCTAAAGAGTAGCAAAGTACAAAAATTCGTGTGACTTGGTTCAGGAAGTCACACAGCAACTGAGGAGCAGATAGGAAGTGAGATGAAAATGAAGGACCCCCCCATCCACAGCAATAATTTCAGATTCAGGGATTTACACTAACAGAGAACTTGGCCTTCACTCCCCCTTACTCCTGGCTAGATAACCTGTCTGAACTGCTGTTTTCAGCATTTAAGATAAAACTTCTTGCTACACAATTAGACAAACAGAAAGCTGCAGCTCTTTAAACATCATCAGACGCTCTCACAAGACAAACAGCTTTTAAAGGACTGAGAAACATCCTCCATGTTCATAAAGATTACTTCAAATGTTCCTTGTTTTGCTCTTGGCCACATCTTGCTACTCCCTGTTTTCCAGGACGTACGATGTATGTCATCCCCTTCAGCATGGGGCCTATTGGGTCACCTTTGTCCAAGATCGGGATCGAGCTGACGGATTCACCCTACGTAGTGGCCAGCATGAGGATCATGACACGGATAGGAACAGATGTTTTGAAAGCCCTGGGCAATGGGGAGTTTGTAAAATGCCTTCACTCAGTTGGATGCCCTCTGCCGCTAAAAGGTAAGAGCCATTAAAAACCCCAGGAGCCATTAAAAACCCCAGGAAATGGCCAGGGCTGTGTTTTGGAGCTGAGTGCATGTCCTCAGCACATGGGACACCCTCACCACAGAAGACCAGGGTGGTTCTGTAGCAGCACTAGGTTCAAAACTCAGTTAGAGGAATCAAAGCTCAGCGAGAGTTTGATGGAAAGGAGCTCATTATCCCTAGTACTTACCAGGGATTTCCTTGAAGCATATGCTCTGGGTTGCTGTCAGAGGCTCGATGCTGATGAAACAACAGCGTGATCAAGCATGGAAATTGCTGCATTCATGACTACAACATTCTGTTCTGCAGAGCCATTAATCAACAACTGGCCGTGCAACCCGGAGCTGACGCTGATTGCTCATCTCCCGGATCGCAGGGAGATCATTTCCTTTGGCAGCGGCTACGGAGGAAACTCCTTGCTGGGGAAGAAATGCTTTGCTCTCCGGATTGCCAGCAGACTGGCCAAAGAGGAGGGCTGGCTCGCAGAGCACATGCTGGTAAAAAATCTATGCTGTTAAATCGTGTGTGTTTGAACAGCCGTTAAACCCCAAATTAAAGCCACATAAATCCATCACCCGTCTCGCCATCGACGGAATTAGTCTCGTATGGATAGTCCTGTAACTTTAGATAGGAATCTGTCACGTGCCAGCCTCATGAGGAATAGAAAACTGCCTGCAAGGCCAAGTACTAAACATTTAAAATTGGACCAGTCATGGCATAAAACAAGCAAGATTTGGAACTTCTGAGAGTGACTTCTTGCAGGCAGGCTCAAGTACTTGAGCAGAGCCTGAACATCATCACTAGGCCAAATTATAAACAGGTCTATGCGCTCAAAAACCTGCAAATATCAGATTTTCTAAGGGAGTTCTGCTGTGTAACTTACCAGGCTTCAATTTCTGCTGTCCTTTAAACATTCTACCACCATAAAATACCAATGAAAAAAAGAATTTCAAAGTGCATAAGAGAGCAGCCTTAGAAAAAAATATCTGTGGTCTTTGAGAAGAGCAGAAGTATCCCTGCACAAAGTGCTTTCCTTTCACTCCACTTGTGCAGCCAAAAGAATATTGCCTGGTTTTTTTCTGTCTTGAGAGAGAAACACAACAAAATAAATCAGCAAAATAAAAATAAATGTTTAATTTTTTTTTTAAATGTTAGACCTAACATTTAAAAAAAATATAAGAATTTCTTACAAATATTCTAATGGCAAGAAGAGTTGACTCTCTGATTCAAAACATACAGCTTGAGTTATTTGTCAACAATATTATATTGTGCTTCTTCTGTAGGAACAAATGTGCATAATTAAATATTTTATCATTTCCACTTGCTGGGAGACAATCTCTAAAGCAAAAAGCGCAAGAAAAAAAAAAAAGGCTGTGTTTAACAGTTGCATTAATTTTTCAATAGATCCTGGGAATTACCAATCCAGAAGGTAAAAAGAAGTACTTTGCTGCAGCATTCCCTAGTGCGTGTGGAAAAACTAACTTGGCCATGATGAACCCAAGCCTGCCAGGATGGAAAATTGAGTGTGTGGGTGATGATATTGCCTGGATGAAATTTGATGAACAAGGTATGGAAATTAAATTGCAATGTTTTACAGGTTGCTGTAGGAGCAATAAGACATGCTACAAACTTCTGGATAGAATTAAATCAGTATGGTTTACTTATATTTTATCATTTAACTTCCAGGCAACTTAAGGGCAATCAATCCTGAAAATGGCTTTTTTGGTGTCGCCCCTGGAACCTCAGTCAAAACAAACCCCAATGCTATTAAAACCATATTCAAGAACACCATCTTTACCAACGTGGCAGAAACCAGCGATGGAGGTGTTTACTGGGAAGGCATTGATGAGCCCCTGCCAGCTGGAGTGACAGTGACCTCGTGGAAGAACAAGGATTGGACCCCAGACAACGGTACCTGGCCCACACCATGGCCCTCTCTTTGGCTTTCTTTGGAATGAATGAATAAATTCCAAGTTAATTCTGCCATCATGACCTTTTTATTGTGTTCTGTGCAGGAGAACCTTGTGCTCACCCCAACTCCAGGTTCTGCTCCCCAGCCGGGCAGTGCCCCATCATGGATCCTGCGTGGGAATCACCCGAAGGCGTTCCCATCGAAGGGATCATTTTTGGAGGCCGCAGACCAGCTGGTAAGAGATGCAGCAGCCACCTTTCCAGGCTGAAGTGCTGGCTACAGAAGGGTTGACACATAGCCACAGGTTTTGCTTTCACAGCTGCAAAAGCAAGGAAATAACCACGTTAGTCCAATTTCTCCGTGTTAGCCTTTGGCACACACGCTTCCAGCCACTGGTGTTTCAGTGTCTGAGTTGCTTGATGTTAACACAGAACAGGTAATAATAATAAAGGGCTGGAGAGAGATCAGGACCCACTAGCATGGGTAGCAGACACATAGAAAATTGCTGCATTGGTCTCAATTTGCCTGTAGTTTAAGTAGTTCAGTTAGCAAATGGTTGGAGAAATGAAAAAAAACAACCAAAAACAAAATCAAAAAGAAACCCAGGAAAAATTAGAATACATTATCCAGTAACATGCACTCAGCGCTATCTCAGATAGCAAAACCTGTCATAAAAATGTTTCTGGACCTCTAATTACTGAAGTGATTTTGTTCTTTATAGGTGTCCCTCTTGTATATGAGGCCTTTAACTGGAAGCATGGAGTATTTGTAGGAGCAGCCATGAGATCTGAAGCAACAGCAGCTGCTGAGCACAAAGGTAAATCAAAATTTAATCTGCCTACCTGTATTAAAAGCAGGCCCCTCTGGACTGCCTGCCCTCTCCTTCCCCCTGCTCTTTCACATTTCAGTCTGGGCAGCTAATTCTGCAACCTGTGCATTTTCACAATAGAAAATATTTGTACTGGAATTAACAGCCAAATTCTCTGTAAAAGTCAAATTAAGCAAAATAATCCCTTAGGTGGCAAGCATACAGAACAGGATGCAGGCACAGGGTTGCCAGAAGCCTTGACAGGGAGTTCTTGTTACAGTCTGGGATAAACAAATTTAAATTTTCTCTTCTGCTAGAGCTCAACATAAATGCATGAATGATAGCTATCTCTTGAGAATCTTCATTTAAGCTGCTTGACCTGAGGTTTAAGAAATTTAATGACAAAAATTAATTTCATTTGTACCTTTTGTGCATCAAGGATAACACTTGCGTTGTTTCTTAAAGCTCACAAGGGTGGTGAAGGGATCACGGGTAAACCCTGGGAGGATCTGAATCTTTGTGCTTTAGAATAAATGTGCTATTTATTCCCTTACCTTCTCCATCTGTGTTTCAAACAGGCAAAATCATTATGCACGACCCATTTGCCATGAGGCCTTTCTTTGGCTACAACTTTGGCAAATACTTGGCCCACTGGCTGAGCATGGCCCATCGTCCAGCTGCAAAACTCCCCAGGATCTTCCACGTTAATTGGTTCCGGAAAGACAGCCAAGGGAAATTCCTGTGGCCTGGCTTTGGAGAGAATTCCCGTGTGCTGGAGTGGATGTTCAACAGAATTGAAGGGAAAGCCTCTGCCAAACCCACTGCCATAGGTTACATCCCCACTGATGCTGCTTTGAACTTGAAGGGTTTAGAAGATGTCAACCTGACCGAACTGTTTGGTATCTCAAAAGAGTTCTGGGAAAAGGAGGTAGAAGAAATCAAGCAATACTTTGAAGTGCAAGTTAATGCTGACCTTCCTTATGAAATAGAAAGGGAGTTGCTTGCCTTAGAGATGAGGATAAAACAGCTGTAAGCTGATCAAACCCACAATTATTTATCAATTCGCACACGCTAAGACGAGGCAAACACACTTTACCAAATCACCACTGGAAGCATAACAGCACACTGATGGGCAGGGGGTTATAATGAAAGTAGGTCAGTTTAGTTAGGATATAGATACAGAGACATTCCAGAAATAACTCCAGACCTAATGATTTATAACTACATCGGTTGTTGTGAATAGGTGAGCAGCTGTGGGAGTGCACGTGCACAGGGTCTGAAACCCCTGTTCTGTCACTTACATGCACACAGAGCCATGATGGGTGTAAATTATTTGCCTAGTTCTGCATATACAATCCAAACCAATCCAGCCTTCAAGTTGTAGCACATTGTTTCCATCACAGAAACCTCTGGAGTCCCAGACTCCACTCGAAAGAGGAGAGAAAATTAGATGCTGTATATATGTATTACCTAAACATATTTCATGTCTTAAATACTTTTTAGAAAAATGAAGTTGTAACTTCTATCAGAGTGAAAGATGACTTTATATTACTAATGCATATTTAAGATATTGCTATTATATATTACTCATGTTCCTGTGATTTCCAGATGTTTTGAATGGCTTGTTCTTAAACTATAAAATAAATGTTTATACAAAATATTACCTCATTTCCAGTACTCTTGCTGTTTATAAACTGCATGCACATAAATTGAGGCTCCTGTCAATACCACAGCACAGGCAGAGATGCACATGTGGAAGTTAGATGTTGACTAGAGTTGATCTGCTACTCCTGAGCCAACTACTTTAAGCCACATACTGTCTTTGCAACTTCGATTCAAGCCAAAGGAATGATCCAAAAATTATGATACCAGCTGTGAGCAGTCATCCAGATGGTGACACACTCTCCATAACTGGGCATTGTTAGTTACTGCAGGCATTTATAAAATAAACTACCCTCTAGGAAAGCCCCATATTAGGACCCTGCTCGTTTGTTAAAGTCATAGGATTTGTCCCTGTTCCACAGCACCTTGGCTTTTGCAAGAGTAATGAGCAAAGCTGTTGAAGCAAAGACAGTTTGGGAAAAAGTTTTCCAGATTTGTCGGGATGCCTAAAGCCTTAGAGCTCAATGAAAATCAGGGCAGGAACCTGTGTTGGCTTCCTTGTAGAGCCAAGACACTAAAACCAGCCCATGTTCTCCCAATTAGAGGTGTCATTTATGTGCTTCCCACATCCCTGGCAGGTATCCTGCTTTTTCACTTTGAATGCTTGATCTCCCAAAACATATTGCAAATATTTGCTTAGCAAAAAGAAAATCACTTACATTGTGTAATAAGCCTTTTTACAGACCTGCTTCCTTGCAGAGCAAACACTGCCAGGGCTGGTCAACAACTGCCCTTCAAAGCTTGCTAGGAGAGGTCACATAATCTGAAGAGGCTCTAAACTACCCCCTGACCCCATGTTTAAGACTTAACACAAACATTATCAGTTCTGAAGTGAATAATAGAGCCCAAGTCAATGCATAGGTCACACAAAGAACAGGCAATGGAAAGCTGAGATGGAAGTGGAGGAGAGTGGTGCAGCCTCTATGGAGGTGATCAAAATCACATCTGCAACTCCTATAGGGTCACCTATATGTGTCCTCTTGAGTGGGCTCCAAATTAACAGAAAAATCAGTAAATAAGTCAGAGGAAGTGAGCCAAGGAAGACTGAAATATGCACTCCTCAGATTCAAGCATTACTATCAAGTGTATAAAACAAAGTTGCTAATAAAGTAATTCTATAAATAGCTGATGAACAGCCTGGGCCATTCACAACTGGTGTGACAGTCCTGGGCTGGTATTTGGATATGTCTGAGGAAGAAGAAGGAGAGCTGAGAAAATCTGTCATGGTGATCTCAGAGAGTTTTGGCCAGTTACAGCCTCAGGGTTTCTTATGGGCCTCGGGAGAAGATCCCAGCCCTGAGCAGTGCAAATGTGTTCCAGGCACAGCTTGAAATGCTGCCCAGGAGATGCACAGAAGCTTGGGGCTTTCCAGAGCTCTCTGAGCACTCCAGTGTGCTGCTCTGCCTTCCCAAACACAACCAGGCTCAAATGAGCGTTCCAAAGAAATGGCTCCTTCTTCCTGCCAGAGGAATCTGTGCCAGGGGCCCAAGCCCAGCAGGCATATGGGCATGGGAAAACCAAGTGACACTTCTCCCATAAAATGCTGCTCCGTGAGGAGATACAGATACCATTGCTGAGGTCCTACACACATGCCCAGCTCTAGCAACACTGGTGCTATAAAGTGTTATAACTGGTGTTATAACTGCCTTCAGAACGCCTTACCCAGCCCAAAGCACTGGCTCTCATGTTCTGACTAAGCCCCTGCTTTCTCCTCCTCACCCCAGGAAATCAGGGAATTTTCCTTCCTTTGACCACCGCTGCCCTCAGGCTCTGCTCTGGGTGTTTTTTCCACGAAACCTAACACAACCCATGGACGGGGCCTATCACGAGCTCCTCTGGAAAAAAATATTCAAACCATTTGTGGTTCTCCCTCTGCACACATTTTAACCACATGCACCTTCTCAAACACTGCTCAGAGACACAGATCATTCCAGAAACCAGAAAATGGGGGGAAAAACCTGCTGTACTGTTAAGAATGAGAACAAGAAAATGAGTTTTTGCGTGAGTCATTCAACAGCTCCTTTGTATGTAAATATATCCTCAACCCATCAGCATCTATGGGGAGTACAATTTACATTTTGAATGATCAAAATGTTTAGTATTGGCAGAGAAAATGTTTAAAAAGGGAGAAAGTGGTGGTTTAAAATTTAGAAACTTAGTCAACTGTGCCAGATTATGATCTCAACTCTTCTCCCTCCAACAAATACTATGCTCCATAAAAACAAAATGCTTTTAAATTGAAATTTGGAAGTTCCCCTGATTTTCAAAAGAAATAGGGGAAGGCAACAAATGCAATAAATTTCAACAAATTAGTAGAGAAATATAAAACTTGGCCTATTAAATGTGATTCAGAGAAGGGAAGCACAGGCAAGACTAACACATGAAGTGTACAGAGCCATAACATTTGCAACAGCTGTGTTATGAAATGCACTTGGTATTCTGGGAAGTGAGAAACAAAATACTTTGTTAAAACACTTGTGGATGTACCGGTGGCTTAGAAGAAGAGAGACAAAATTAAAATCACAGTTTAACCATTAATGGTTTTGAGGATAGGATCTCTGGTACCTTGTTTGTGCCGTGATTCACTGGACAAGAACATGGAGATGGATGCACCACATCCAGGGAAGGCTGTGCTCAACTACCTTAAATTTAGCACAGTCCCTCAGGTGGAAAGTCTGGCCTCAGTGCCAAGTGCTCCTGTTAGCACAGATAAATCCAGAGCTCAGACCTAGACCTTGGCTCAATCCTTGCACAGGTTGAGAAGCCCCCAAGCCCAATGCCACCCTTTGGACTCATTTCTCATGTTTCAAGGTCAAGTTTTGACTGTGTTTTGTCTTGTTCCTTCAAATCTCCTTCTCAGATGTCAGTCTCAGCAGTAATTAGCTCGAGTATAGAAGATATCCACACACCTGGATTGTGTCAACATCATGAAGGTGAAACCAAATAAATAAACAAACCTGAAAAGCAGCGTCCAGCTTGCTGCAGAACTCATGTTGGAAAATAGTGAAACTCAACTTCAAATCCCTCTCACAATTCTGGGATGATATTTTCAGGAAAAGAAGCAACATTCAGAGAAATGGCATTTGTGCTCTGGGAAATGCTGTTTTCCAAAAACCTTGGCTACCATAGTAACATGATTTATTCCATACTTGCAGCAGTATAGTCAGTCAGCTCCCCAGCTGAAAGACAATTATTGTAACTAGAGATGTACCTGGCTGGAAGACTGTGGGAATGCTGCTCTGGATGGCAGAGCAGAGCACTCTAAACTCCAAATTAGTAATTGTCAGTGTTGATGGTGGAGGACATTTCTGGCAGAGGTTTAACCTCAGCAGTACAAAAGGGCATGTTGGTCAAATGAGTGCTGGCAAATCCCCCTCACCGAGATTCCAAACCACGTCCTGCCCCATCTGTGTGTCCTTATGCAAAACAGCGAGGTGGGAAGCATGAGAAAGAAAAAAACCCTAATTGCTATTGTATTCCTTTACTGCATTCTGCAGCCACCACGGGTATGTTGGCTGCAAAACTTTACCAGAGAAGGATTTTGTGAGCAGATTGCAGAAATCCACAGATATTAATATGCAAAATTCAGGCTGTGTCTAATCCTCGCAAACAAAAACACGGTTATGGTGCCTTTGGTGTAAGAGGCCATGCAAAAGACCTCTGAATTGTCCCTACCCAGTGTGGAGGGCTTTGTTCTGCCTTTGATGCTATCAGTGACAATTACCTTGAAATTTGTTTTGCTCCTCCTCACACTGGTGCTTCTTGCCATGCCTTTTCTCCAGTGTAAGTGTGACCAGACACAGGTTCTGAGATGATTCTGCCTTCAGCTTTCCTTCAAGCTGATAAGCTGCAAGCAGAACTTTTTCTAATAACACATCCTAGAAATGCTCTCTGTGTCTTCTTTGGAAATGTCAGATGCTGGCCATTGGAAAAGGGAAAACATCTGGTTTAATCCTCCCGAAGAAACATATCAAAGTTTTTGTGCTGTTTTCTTATGCAGCCTCAATGCCTTTTATTCATCCCTTTGTAAACTGCTGCATTTCATTTTTGTTGGTTTTGTTCTTTTCTTGAACCAAGAATGTAGTTTTTGTTCCTTTTCTTGTAAAGCATCACAAGGCCATTTCCCAGGTTGAGATGGCCAAGGAACAGTCCCTCCTAGAAACTTGATCCTGATAAACAGCTGTTCTGCAGCACAAACTAAGCTCATCCTCCATGGAAAATAGCTCTTAGGCTCACAATAAATAGATCTTACCCCTACTGTGTATAGATTTGTGGGTTTTAAATTAAACTGATAGTCTGAACTTGTCATCCTTCCCATCTCATCAGAAATCCTAGAAAGGGCCTGTCACCATGGTGGAGGCTGGCACAGCAGCAGCACAAATGCCAGCTCTGAACGTGAATAGAACAACAAAACCTCCTTTTACCCACTGGAAACCATCACTATATTTATCTGTGTCTTCCTGAACAGATGAGAAACTTCCCATGGTGTTCTGGAGCTCCAGATCCTGAGAGCAGCTATGAATAGAGGCTTTAAATTTATCCAAGGCTGGAAAGAGACCGAAACCTAAAGCTACAAGATGATGGCAGTTCAGCTGGCTGGGAAACCAGCAGAGCCTTGCAAGGGGCATGGAGATAAATTCCCACCCACAGGGTGAACAACATCACCAACCATGTCCAGTAAAGCTGTGAAAGTGGGGCGACTTCGAATGATGTGGGATCCTGAGAGGTGCAGCTCTCCCAGGAGCTGTTCCTGCTGGCAGGAGCCAGAAAGGTGATGAGACCCATGGGGAGCTTCTGCCTTGACCCTCACTGAGCACCCTAATTTCCCTGTTCCTTTATCTGTAGCTCACTCAGGTCTGCCAAGGCTAAGGTAAGTGTGCCTGGACTTCTGTTCCACCTCAGTCCCTGGATTTCCTTAAACAACAACTTCATGGAGAGCCCCATGGCCAGGACAGTAGAGCTGGACAGCAGAGCTCCTGCTGGCTTTGGTGGTGACCAAAAGAATCTGCACAAAAACAAACCCCAGCAAAAACCCCACACTGAGCCTGGTTTTGCTAATCAAAATGATACTACCAACAGTCATGTCAAGCACCAGAGGTAACCAATAGGTAAAACAAAAGCTATAAATTAGCTATAAATTTTAACTAGGACAAGAGTTGGGAAAGGGAGGGGGAGGCTGTTTGAGAGTCGTGGGTTGAGTGGTGGTCTTAGAGTGCAAAAACAATAGCCTTTGACACTAATAAGTAGAAGCAAGCCTTGGATTCTGTGGCATTTTCTTGGTCTTTATTCTATAAAGACAGAAATCTGGCTCTATTTCATCATAGTTATCTACACTCAGGCACCCCTCCACCCTTGAAGGAGATTAGTAGTGATAATGCATCTGGTACCTGCCCCAGCAATAACAGATCTATGTGGAGAAGATTACAAGAAATTGTTTGGACTTCTGCCCAGTCCTAGAAGTCCCACCAAGCATTTCCAAAAGTCCCATCAGTTTTTATGGCTTGTCTCTCAAGAAGCCTGCAGAAACCTACATGAGGGAGAGACTTTAAAAAGATTTCTGCAGACATTTATTTCTGGCCAAATTATGATTGCTTGGAGGAAAAAGAAGCCACCATACAAATCTTGTTAGAGACTTCAGCAGGAACTCACAAACCCATGCAGAACCAAGATAAGCTAAAAAAAGCAATTGCATCCAGGAAGGAAAGACAGACCAGCCAGCCAAATGCAACTCTTAATTCCAACCCGTGACAGACCCCTGGGGCAGCTCCAAAGCCACTTAGCACAAGCGTGGAGCTGGGCCAGGAGGAGTCGCTGGCACCAGAAGAGCAGCCCCGGCGAGTCCCTGCTGCAATTTGGGGATTTGCTGAGGGGGACAGGCTCAGACAGGCTCAGTACCCCCAGGACCACTCCCCACCCCCAAAACCCCCCAGGCTGACAGCTCCAGGGACAGCTCCCTGCAGATGTAGGAAGGCAGAGTAACAGCACATCTGTCAGCAGCACACAAACACGCCGGCAGCGCTCGCTGCGGCTTGGCAGGAGCCTCCATCAGCCGTCTGCAGTCCAAGGTCTAAAGGGCAATCTGCCTTCCAAGACTCCTGCAGCTCCAAGGACCCGTGTCCTGGAGCAAATATCTGGGACTGGCAGCCCAAGGGCCCCCTGCACATGCCCTGTGAGCACCGTGCCCACTTCGTGCTACCCGGGAGGTGAATTTCCCAGGGAACGCAGGGGCTAAAACAACACAGAGAGCATCTTGAGGGGCTAAAGGTTAATCCCTGTGCCCCTCAGACCCTCCAATGCACCTCACCAATGGACTGCTCTGCCAGCAGAGGTGGAGCACCTGGCACAGCAGCACAGCCTTACCAGGCACTGGGAATATTCTCTGCAGCAAGGACTGGAAAGTGCTTTCTTTTCAGGGACACAGTGCATAGAGCTGCCAGGAAGGTGACTGGGCTGAGCAGTCTTGTGCAGGGCTATGGGACTGCTGGCAACTGCCTGGCCTGGGGGTCCCCAAGCAGCACTGCTCAATAGGAGGAAGGTAAAGGAGGGGGACCAGATGGTTTCTAGCAATGACAGCTACAAACCTCCCTGCAGGCTGTGTCACATCGCTGCTCCCTCTCCAAACAAGCAGCTCCCTCCTACAGCTACACCCTTAGACAGTGGAAGCTGGGAACTTCTTCTGTTCCAGAAGCATCTCCCAGTCTCCTGGTCCAGGTGAGGGTGCTTTGCTGGATGCTGTCCCTGCTGCAGGCACAGCAGGAGGGCCCTGCTCCCAAGACTTTTATGATGGTGCCAGTTTTTTTTAACTATGAATTTGAACAGAAATCATGTTGCACCCTAAATGTCACTGCCGGGCAGAAGGGAAGTAATGAATCTCCAGCAATATTCCCAACATCATGATTTTAAAGCATAAAATGAATATACACTGCAAGAACCCCTACAGCTGTGGCTGCCTTGGTGAAGCCATTAACAAATGCAGTTTAACACGTCCAAGTGCAGCCAGCCCTCACTGGGGGCTGCTGGGTCTTTCTCCCATCCTTCTCCCCCCATTGCTCTGCTTATTGTTTGCTTCATTGTTAATCCCACCTAATTTAAAAATAGGAAATTGATTTCTTATGTATCCATTACAAACCAAATCATTTCTTTATTACAGCGAGGATCATATTTCATAAGCAAGTCATGGAAAATTAAAACCATGCCTGTTGCTTTGATGAAATAATGGAGAAAAGTGCTGGAGGGGAAGGCACAGACAGCTGGAGGCTGTCATGCAACCAGTGGTGCATGTTAACTCTTTGCTCTCACCCAGGGCTCCCAACACTGACTGTTGTCCTCCCACAAGCTTCTGGCTGTAGTGCTGAGCACTCCCTTATCCCTGAACCTCCAAAGCACCTCAGAGAAAGAATGCAACCCCTCTGAGCAAAGTGGGTCAGTGATTGTGGAGGTTTTGTTGTTAACAGAAGGTTTGCAGCCTGCCTGTGTGCAGAACCAGATTCCTCCCAGTACTGACACTCCTGAAATTCAGGGTTTGTTGCTGTTGCACAGTGTGCAGAACAAACAGGGACAAACATCAGCCACACTCAGCCCAGGAGTCCACAAGCCCAGGAGTCCTTGTAGCATAAATATTTCCAGTCCTTGGGCATGTTAGACCACTGTGCTGTGCTGCTGGGGAGGGGGCTCAGGCTGGAGGGGAGCCCCAATTGCCTGGAGAGATCCCAGAGCCATTGCACTCAGGTTGTGTCAGTACAGCAGGCACCACAGCAACAACAAGTTAGCAGTGTACTGTGGCTTGGGGTGGATTATAAATTAAAACAAAATCCATTGTGTGCATTGCAGAGGATTTATGGACTGTTCTGTGAACCTCCCTGTGGAGCAGACAGGACATGGGTCCTCTGAAGAGTAATCCAGATAAGTGCTACAGCCCCGGGACATTGCAACATCCAACCCAAAGTTCATTGGCTACTTCATTAACGTGTTGATCTCCAGGAATTACAGCCAAAAACACCCTCTGCAATTTCCCCATCAGAAGCAGAAACAACACTGAGCTATCACTGCAGAATTCTTTTCATAATGTATCATCTGTAGATGTATCCATATAAAAATGCCATTTTTGAGGACAAAGAATAAGCAAAACTGTCACAACAGACCACAGTCAGGCTCCATGAGAGTGAAGGGCAGCAGAAGAGATTGTTTTAGAGCAGTAAGTCATGTCTAGCCTGTTCAACTCTGAGCACACCCTTTTGAGCAAGTAACTATTTGATTTCATTTCTTTGGGGTAGGAGTCTCCCATTTGGAAAAAAAGACCCCCTTTTACAGTATCTGGTAAGTCTGTGTTGCTCTCAAAGCCTGCCATAGAATCATTCAGGCTGGAAAAGAGCTCTAAGATCACTGAGTCCCCATGGGCTTGTTCTTCCTGGAAGTCAGGAGCAGAGAGATTGCCATCCTAAGGTACTTCTTCCACCAGGTGAGGGGCCTGGAGACCCTCACCTGATCCTGATCCAGCTCTGGGAGGAGCCCAGCCAGCCACCAGCAGGTATCTGCCAGTTCACCACAAAGAGCTTCCTTCCAAGTGAGCCAAGGGAAGTCCTTTTAAACTCTTTATGGTCCCTTTGTGCTGATGATTCTCAGAATAGAAAAACAAGTTTTGTAACTCAGTGGAAGTGAAGGAAACGAGCTCTTTCCAGGAACATCCTGCAGTGGCCCTGCAGCCCCCAGCTCCCTCCAAAGGGCTTCTTGGAAGCTCTGTCACTGGGACATACCATGCCCCTTTCTGTACTGGCTGCTACCATGCTCAACCAACTTGTTTATGCAATAAACAGCTCAAGAAATATCTGTATAAACTACTGTAAGCTATGTCCAAGCAGCTCTAAGATCAACTAAAAGGGCCAAAACTCTCAGCCTCTGTAAAGTTCTCCTACGTGAGAGGCATTTCAGTTTCATCTTAGGGGCTATTGAGTTTTAATAGTTATCAAATATATGACAGAATTATTTTCAAGAAGTTTCTTCTTTGGTCTTACCACGCATTACCCAAACAAAATACTCATTAGAACTCTTGGAGGAAAATTTCAAAGTGATGTGACAAGTCACAAAAAAAATTTCAGAAACATCCATTTGCACTTGCACAGCAGAGCCAACTCACCAGGCTGATATTTTAATGGAACCACTGGATGTTTTCATTAGCTGCATTTGCCACAATGACAGCAACAATAACTCCCAGACAGAAGTCGAGACAAGACTCAGTAATTAGGTCAAACCTTCGGGATAGAGCTGTCATCACAGACATAAATGTAAGTTACTCTCTCACTGCCCAAGCTCTGCAAGATGTGCTGTTCACTGGGTTGTCTAAACGTGATAAAGAAGGGGAAGAAATGAGGGTCATTCTGCCTTTTGCTGTTCTCCACAATTACCCTGTGTTTAATTGATCTTGATTAATTATTTAAGGTAAAGGGAGCTTTCCTGACCTAACGGCAGCATGTAAACTGATTAACTTTACAAAGCCAGCAAAATGATCTGCACAGTGAGATCAGCTCTTGTAATCCATTATTTAGGGCAGGTTACCCTGTGTCAGGGCCAAGGGTGTGCTGCCAGACACCAGGCAAGAGGGTGCAGGTGTGATGGGGGTCCCCTTGGGAGGGGGTCAGGCTCCCCCAGCCCCTTGGCACCGGGGCAAGGGAGGAGGAACAGCAATATGGGCAAGAGGAGGAACTGCCCTGAGCTCTGGTAGCTCCTGGTGCCTCCTGGGCTGCACCCATGTGGGCTTGGGGGAAGGAGAAGAGGAAGACAACCCCTCTCCAGGCGGGCTGAGGGCTCGGGGGGGGGGGGGCAGGGCAGTGACAGGGGATGAGGCACCGTGGAAGGCAGGTTTGAGCAGGCCAGCAGCACCCAGCTGCAGTGGGCTCAGCACTGCAGCCTGCACAGCCCAGCCCCAGAGGCAAATGCAAACTGGCCCTCTGCCTGGCCTTATTTCAGCTGCCCTGTCTCCAACATCACCATGGGTTACAGGGCAAAACCCATTTATTTGGGGCAGATAATGCCTATCTTAGCTGAAAATCAATCCCAGATAAAAGCTTTCCAAGAGATGCTGCTTAGATCTGCCTGTGAATATTGCAACGGAGCAGCAGTGCCCTATCCAGGCTGATAAGCAATCTGGTAGCACTGATTCCTTGTATAACCTAGTGAATTATGCATATTGGAAGAAAGTGATTTGTTTGGAGATCTACAGTATCCCCCCACCCCTTCTGGCCAATCGCTGAGGCAGGTACACAGATAAATGAGAAGAAAACACTCGTCACCACTTTGGCTTCAGGGCAGAAGAAGATAAGGCTGATAAGGCAGCAAGTGAAATTCCCCTCCAGGCTCCCAAACAAATAAATACCTACTTGGGCACAGGCTGCTCAGCTGCAGCAAAAATTCTGCTCTGGCTGTTTGAAATAGCAGCACCCCCAGACACAAACAGAGCCATAACCTCCCTCCTCCATCAAAAGCTCCTTGTCCAGAGAACTTATGCTCAAAACAGGCAAGACAGGGCACTGTGAAGAAAAAAAAGAGGCACCCAGGGTCCTGCTTAGGGGCACAGGGGCAGGTGGGAGATCCAATCCAGCACCCCAGGGAAGCAGCCTGCCCCAGGCTGGCTCTGTGTAAGGGTGAGGATGCTGCTAGGTCACAAAATACAGAGACAAGAGAGATGTGAGCACCACAAGCCAGCACCACCACTGAGGTCCCCATCACTGCCAGGTGAAGGTGACAACTCCCACCAAAACTGTCCCTGCTGCTGCCACCAGCCAGGAGGAAAAGCACAGAAGTCAGGAACATCCTCAGCCTGCAGGATGGACTCATCCTGGTCAGCTGGGCACAGAAACCCCCAAATCCTTCAGTCAGTGAGAACTTCCTTCATGATCTGGCTGTGCCACCAAAGGCTTTGACACCATCTCCCTCCTTTCTAAACAGAGATTATTGAAGTCTCATAAGTAATATTTTAAAAAAAGAGAAAAAAGAGGCTTTCTGCCAAATTGCTGATACTTCAGGTTTTTGGGGTTTTTTTTTTCCTCCCACCCCAGTTTCTTTAACATCTCATCAGTTTCTTCCCTGTATTTATTTCTATTTGGTTTTCTACCTCTGGGAGCAGAGCAAGCCATCAAACCTGGATTAAACATGCCACAAAAGAATTCAAGCCTTGACATGGCCAAAATATTGGTTTCCAATGAAACAAAACAAAAGACCACGGTGAAGTAACTATTTCAGCAGCTTGTGCAGCCATGTAAATACACGTTGCCAAGGGAGACTGAAGAGAGATAAAGATCCACCACCCCTCCAGAGCCCACAGAGGAAATGTTCAGATCCAAACTCCATTTCCCAGCAGCATTCACCAGTCCAGCTCCAGCCAAAATGGTGGATAAGCTACATTTTAAAAATAAATGTTTCAAAAAAGGACAGTAAAGTTCATGCTTCCCAGCTGGGCACCAGGAAGGCATTTCCTCTTGGGGCAGTTTTCATTTCCCAGCCATGGGACATCTGCAGCCTCCTACCTGTGAGGAAGGGGCTGAGCAGACCTCAGGGCTGACCCAAGACTGCAGTGTTTGTTTTTTATGGAAATATGCATTTCTTTGGAAAAATATGTGTCTGACTGGCAGCCCCCAGACCCACCAGGCTGCCTCACTGTTCCAAGGTGGGAACAGGCAGAGGGGGCTGGCAAGGCTGGGAGAGCAGAGCCCTGGTGGTGCCAGGGATGTGCCAGGGTGAACATCAGGGAAGTTTCCCCTGGAGGGTTGGTGCGGTGCAGTGAGACTGCCTGAGAGGCTGAGGAGGCTCTGTCCTTGGACATGTCCAGGACAAGACACAGCTGACCCAAAGCAGCCCTGGCAGCAGCTCAGAGGCCAGAGCAGAGCCCTCCCAAGGTCCCTCTCACCCAACATTTCCATCAACAGGATGGCAAATCAGTGTACAAAGAGGTGAATACAAGACTGACCACAAAAATTCAACCAGCAGCTCCAGCAAAGAGGCAGCTCTAAAACAAATTACTTTATCCCTGAATCTCATAAAGCCTAACTACACTTTTGTTTTAATTAAGAGAAGGGGCCCCTTGGCAGCCCCCCCTCCATCCCAGGGACACCCACACCGAGCAAAAACACTGAGGAATGCAGCTCCAGCTCACCCGCTGGCGTAACGTGTTTGTTGTCCCAGGGCTGGATTCCTGCTGCCCAGGCTGCACTTTGCTCCAGGGACATTTCACCTGTGTGCAGGGAGCCAGCCCTGCAGGCAGGGTAAACACTGCCATCAGAGGCCAACACACGCCACTTGTTAAGCAAACTCAGGGACACAGCGACTTTGTTTGTGCTCAGCCTTTCCTGCAAATTGCCAGGGCAGGCTGTGCCAGTTTTGCAGAAATCAGAGGGGTTGTGCTGGCCTGGGGGGCTCTGCTGGGTGAGGAGGGGCTGCAGAGCAATCCTGGAAGGGTGGAGGTGCAAAGCATCCAGCAGCACCCCGGGCTCACAAGCTCCCACTGCCCCAAGAGCAAAACCAGCTGATTTTAGTGGTGGTCTGGGTTTGGAGGGGGCCAGGGAGGAGGGAAGGGGCAGGGCTGGCTCAGGCTGTGGACAGGCAGCCCAGCTGAAAGCTTCTTGGGAGGAAAGAAATGCAAGCAGAGCCTGCAAGCACTCGTTAGTCCACACGCTGAAGACACATTGGGAAATGCTTCCTAATGCTTCGGATCCTTCCCAGGATTGCTGCCCCTGTGCTGAGGGGTGGCACAGAACTGGGGGATGCAGCCCCAAAGGAGACCTGACCCAACCAATGCACACACTGCCCCAGGTGTGTTTGGTGGTGAAATGATGCCTCAGGTTTTAGGTTTTATGTTTTTCAGGTTCTGTGCTGCTTTAGTGTGCAGCTCTGAGCTTCACATTCAGGGATGCTGAGCTCTCTGCACAGAGCAGGGAGACAAAACAATTCCTGCTCCAGCTGGGCACCAAGGACAAATGATCCAAACCTCAGGCCCAAGAGCACAAACAACGTGGGCTGGAGAGAGAAAAACAAGCAGGGTGGGACTGCCTGGGCTAAAGCTGGAATGGGACAATGAACTCCAAGGTGCAAATGGAGCAGAACTGATCCCAGGGAGAGCCCCCGGGAGCGGCCGTGCATTTTGGGGCCATTTTGGGTCACCTTGGGTTCATTTTGGGGCCATTTTGGGTCACCTTGGGCTCATTTTGGGACCATTTTGGGTCACCTTGGGTTCATTTTGGGACCATTTTGGGTCACCTTGGGTGCAGCCCTGGCTGGGCTCTGGTGCTGCCCAAGGTGGATCCACTGAGGAGATCCTTTTAATAAATCCCTGCCACAAACCTGCTCTTGGCATTAGCCCAAACCTCCTTCCCAGGAGGCTGAGCTCCCCAGCACACCAACAGGGCTGTTTGTGGGGCTCAGCTGCCATGAGCACTGAGCTGCAGTGCTTTGCCCTTCCTGAATCCATGTTCAACCCAGGAGCCTCACAGGGCACGGCAGAGGTGCCTCACCTCTGGATTCCTGCCCAAGAGTTTGGTGCGAGCCTGAAAGGACTTCATCTCCAGGGTGAAATTGACATCATCTGCACTCATTCCAGCCAGGGATCTCCTCCCACCCAGGCACCCTCCCAAGATAAAGCTGTCCCAGTTAGCACCAACAGATCCAGTTCAGCACAAATTGTCTGATTGTTTACATAATACGGGACTTATCTGTACAAACAGAGAAAGCAGGGCAAAATAACACGTCTCTCTACTCCCCTCCTATCTTAAAAGGACAAACCAACCAGAAATTCTGTACACAAAAAAAAAAAACAAACCAACAAAAAACCAAAAAAAAAAAAAAACCCAAAAAAAAACAAACAACTCAAAAAAAAAAAAAAGCAAAAAAAAAAAAAAAAAAAACTT
>VZRH01005962.1:158939-178427 GCA_013397555.1 Urocynchramus pylzowi
AAAAAAAACCCAACAAAACCAAAAAAATCAAAAAAAAAAAAAAAAGGCAAACAAGAAAACAAGATAATCTGGACTGACACAAATTTTGAAAACAGGTCTGCAGGTCAGGGTGCCCTGGGAGGGGCACTGGCTGTATGTGTTGGGACACTAATCCCCTCTACAAAGTGGCTCTTATAACCACCCTCACTTGTCCCAATAGAGCAGCAAAGCAACTGCTGTGCTGCTGCAGGGAAGGGGGACTCTGCTGCCCACCCAGCTGCCCCAGGCTTGGCTCTGGAGGTCACAGAGCAGCCAGACCCTGCTGAATGGCAGCTGTGCCAGTGCCACCCGTCCCAGCACTGGGGAGGTGTTCCCAGAGCTCACATACAATTTCTGTGTGCACATATTTCACAAGAAGCCCCCTTAGTTCCTGCAGACATCTCTCCCCGTGGAGCTCTGAGCTGGCTTCCACAGGAAACTTTTCCAGCAGAAACATCCAGGGGGAAGCAGCTTTGCTGACCCTTTTGCAGGCTGGGGCAGATGGGAACCACTCCCAGGGATGGCCCAAACCTGCCAGGTCAAATCCAGGCAGGAACAGGAGCCCCACAGCCCAAAGGCTGGGACCTGTGTGCATGCACAGGAGCAGAGCACGCAGAGGGCAGGGCAGGAAGGAGTCACAGGGAAAAATCAGACGAGCAAGACTTCAGCCATGCTGGTCTCCATCATCCTGCTCATCACCCCCACGTCCCTGGCTCTCACTCAGAGCCTCCCCATCCCGGGCAGAGGCAGCCCCAACACTCACCTCCACACAGCAACACTTCCCAGCACGGCCAGGAGCATCCCTTCTCCTGCTCCCCACGCAATTCCCAGCCAGGGCTCCTGCCCCTGCTCCCTTCTCGGGGCCTGCCCACCCGCCAGGTGCCCCTCGTCTGCCATCCACCCCTCCTGCCTGGCTCTGCCCCCCTCCCCCCAGCTGCAGTGGGTTATCCGGACGGCAGAGGGGATGGAGGGGACCAGGCAGGCGCCCTTTCTGTGGAGATTCGGAGGATGGGGGTCGGCAGGGGCTATGAACAGCCGCGGCCGTGTTGCCACGCTCTCCCGAATCCTGCTCGGATAACTTCAAGCATCCTTGATGTCGATGTCGATGCCCATACACGCTCTCATCCCTGGCTACGGGAAACCAGGCTGAGCCGCCCCGTGCCTCCGAGAGCCGAGCCCCTTTCCCTGGGACAGCCCTGCCAAGAGGCTCCTTCGCTCGCCATCTCGTGGTGGCGGTAGGCAGCCTGCCACGGCCCGCATCCCGCATCCCGCATCCCCCATCCGGCGTTCCGCATCCCGCATCCCCCATCCCGCATCCCACATCCCCCATCCCATATCCCCCATCCCTCATCCCCCATCCCGCAGCCCCTGCGGGGGCCCAGAGAGCGCTGGGGGTGGCCCGGGGCCGGGCCACCACCGTGTCACTGCCGTGCCACCACCAGCACTGGGCGCTGCTCTATCCCCCAGACTCCACCTGAAGCAAGTCTGCCCCGGCCCTGTGGTGTCAGTGAGTTACACCCGTGTCACCCAGGCGGAGATTTGGCCCTGCAGGGTCGCTCACTCACAGGGCTCAGTCCTGCCCCGGGAACTTCCCCCGACTCCCACGGGAGGTGCACCGGGAGGTTGACACTCAGGGTTGTGTCGATGATGTGTTGGATGTGCAGATATTTACATCCCCAGACTTGTGACAGACTGTAAAGGCTTGGCTCCTCACACCCCAGCACACCAGGACTGGGCTGCCCACCCTCAGGCCCCCCAGAATTGCTGTAGGTGTCACAGCCCAGGCACTCCCCCAGGGATGGGAAGGAAGTGCCAGGAGAGCTCTTCCCTGGTGTCCCTCTGTGCCAGGGACACCAAGGCAGCTTGGCCCTGGCACAGCTTTGCAGGACCCAGCAGCATGGCTGAAGAGCTCCAAAGGCAAAGGTCCCCTCTCCAACCCTTTGAACACTTTTAGCCACTGCAGGACCCAGAATTGTCCCTGTGCAGCCCCAGGCTGCAGGCTGAGCTCTGCCATGGTGTCACCCTGCCCACACCCGAATTTCACCCTCAGCCAAATGGTGTTCTTCAAACTGACACAGTGAAATTTGCCCCAGGAAGAGCAGATGCCTGGAAGCCCTTCCAGACCTGGATGCCAAAGTGATGGCTTCTGCAAGGTGCCCTCATGCAGATTCCTCCAGGACCTGCAGTGCCACCCCAGCCCCCCTTCCAGCACTCCCAGACCCCCACCAGGCTTCCCTTTATCTGGTTTTCCCCTCTAATTTGGGTAGAACAGCACAAAAGGAGCAATTTTGCTCCCCACCCCCTTTCCATCCCCCCCCCACCCCTGTCTGGCAGGTCTGTGTTATTATTAAGACACTTGAGATTATGGTTGTCTGGAAGTCGAAGAATGACAGGAAAGAACCAGATGCCATCCCCTGATAAATTACCAGGGCATTATGTAGAGGCAGCTGTACCTTATAAAAGCTGGGTTTTTATACCAGGCCATGATTTTCCATGTGGCCTCGCATGGTTCCAGCATCTGGGCGTCACCCTCGATGCCTCCCATGTATTTTGCTGAGCACTGTCATTATGATAATGAAGAAATTGCTGCAGACGTTAATTGTGGCTCCTGCTGGCTGCTGAGAGAACTTGAAGGTATCAGAGTGGGCTGGCAGGGCCTCTCTCACCTCACAGGGGGTTTCTCCACTGTGTTGACAGTGGACAAGAGGAATTTGGATGGCTCTGAGTGCTGTGAGCAGCATCCAAGCCCTCCTGTCCCAGTGGCTGGCCCTGATCAGGACTGGCTGGTGCTGGTCACCACGATGAGATGAAGCTGCAGGTCTTTGTACAGTTCCCCTGCAGAGATTTGTAAATTCACTTCCCCCTCTTGGTTTTCTCATTGTTAGCACAGAGCAGCCGTGGGCTGTGCTGAGGGATGGATGGCACAGGGCCAGGAGGGTTTGAGCCTCTGGCTTGTTGCCCTGTGGCTCAGTTCTCAGCTGGCAGAGCTGCTCTCTCTACAGGTGGTCCAGCCCTGGGCGTGGGGACAGGGATGCTGAGACAACCCCTCACACCCTGGGGTGATTCACAGTGATATCTCCCAGGGCTCTCTCTGGGGGATGGTTTTGGTGCCTCAGGAATCCACCACAGGTATGTCCTGGAAGTGGGATGAGGATGGGCAGAATTGCTGCCCTGTGAGTCACTCTGGGAAACCTCTGTCAGACAGAAACCTTCCTGCTCCAGCCTTCCTGCAGTCCTGCTCGACTGGAAAGCCCCATGCCCACCAAAGAGTTGCAGCAAGGCAGGGGAAGGAAGCAGCCCCTGCATCTCAGAGCCAGGGGGGTGGATCACAACACCCTAAAGCCTCCTCCCAGAACTCCACCAAAGCTTTTACAAGTTCCCAGAGCCCACAAAAGCAGGTACCCCCACTTTCCCCTTCTTGACCCCTGCCAGACACGTGTTTCTTTCCAAACAGCTCTGTAAAGACACAGGTGGGACTCCTGCTCTGCCTGGGCATCGATGGTCAGACCAGCAGGAGCAAAGCTTGGGAAATCCTCATGTTTCCTTTCCAGCTCTCTGCTGAGGAGCAGGAGCTGGCAGCAGTGTGTGCCTGTCCCTGTGCCTTCTCCTTGGGCCCCACAGTGTCCCAGGGCTCCTCTGGCACCCCTGGGATGTCCCAGCCAGCTGGGAGAGCTGGCCTCTCCTAGGCAGCTGCAGAGCTGACTTGGGAAAAGAGCTCATTCCACCCTCACCTGGCCTGTGGCTTCATAAACCACCCCTCAAGGAGCCCTGCAGCAGGGGAGCTCCTCACTGAGCCCTTGTGCCAGGGAAGGCCTTTGCTTGAAGGCAACAACCACACACCAGCACAGCACAGCACTGCTCTCCCCCTCCAAGGGCAGCACTGGCAGCACTAACCTGGCTTTTTTCCCAAAGGGCAGTGGAAAACAGGAGGAGTAAATGTAGATGGCTGCAGCTTCGATGGAAAACTCCTTTGGGAGCCTGTGCCTGGTGGTCGAGCTGTCCCACGAGATGCTGAGTGCCAGACTCACAACATAAACACAAAATTAGATGTGATCCAAGAGGTGCAGTGGGATTCCCAGGAAGGGGGCAGAGGATTGTCCTGTGCTGATGCTGCTGACCCTGTCAGACAGCGAGGAGGGGGAGCCCCAGCAAGAGGATGCTTTGTTCACCAGGCTCAAAAGCATTTGGTATCACACTGAAACAAACAAACAAAAAAAAGTATTTGTTGGGATCAAACAGCATTCATGCCAGTTCTTGTCCAGCCTCCATCTCCCAGGAAAGAAGAAAAGAGCTAAGATGACCCCTGGGCGTTAAACCCCGGGGAGCTGGAGCAGGACCCGCGGGGGCCCTCCCACAGGGGTGGCACTGTCGCAGCGCTGCCGGGGCAGAGTGTCACTGCTCAGGGATGGCTCAGCCGCGAATTCCTGCCCTGGCCACTGCCACAATCAGCAGCCGTGTCCTGGCAGCTGCGCCGGGAGGGTCCCGGCTGGGAACAGGACGGTGACAGCAGGGTCTGAGCCTCCAGCCCTGCCCTGCCCCACGCGTGGGGCCTTTGGAGGTGCCAAGGGTGGTCTCCACTGACAGCTCCTGCTCCTGGGTGGTGCAGCCCCGTCCCGGGGAGGGTTCTCATGGATCTTTCTCTGAAGTTTCCTCTTTGCTTTGGGTGTCAGTGGGCTCCTGCCAGAAAGCCACCAGTCAGCAGCACTGAAATGGGCAATTCTATGGATGTTCAGCTTTAAAATCTCCCCTACCCATATGAACATAAAAAAGGCAACTCCTCGCTTGGGTGTCCCTGTCCCCAGAGAGGAACCCCAGCTGGGAGAGGGGCAATGTGCCACCCTTGGAGCACCAGAGCAGCAGCTGTGGGGTCACCCATGATGTCCAGAACTGCCTGTGTGCCCTGCATGGTTTGAGATGCACAGCAGCCCCCCAGAATCCCACACAAGCCATGGGCACAGAGCAGTGCCACGGGCACAGAGCAGTGCCACGGGCAGCCCCCCATGGGCTGGCACTGCTGGGTGTGGGAGCTCAAGCCGTGCCAGGCCAGCATCCCTGCACAGAGGCTCCATGCTGGCAGTGCCAGGAGCTGCCCCTGTTGCCCATCATGTGGGGCAGGCACATCCAGCAGCCCCCATGGACACCCCACCTTGGAAGCACGAGCTCCTTCTCGTTCCTGGCAGATGTCCTCAGTGGAAAGAAAAAGCCTGGGGAGCCGGGAGAATTTCCTACAGTGGGGGGAGGGAATTTAAAAAAAGATAAAGAAAAAAAGAAAAAGAAGAAAGAGGGAGGCTGCCCATTGCAGCTCACTCTGCCTGGCACCTGTGTCCCAGGGCAGGCGTCCAAGCGCCGGGGCAGGCGCGGTGCCACGGCAGCAGATGGGCACGAAGGCAGAGCCCAGCCCCAGTCCTGCCACGCCAGGGAGGGGACGGCTGTTCAGGGCAAATTTCCCAGCTGAGAATGTCAAAACAGCTGCCAGTCTGGAGTTTATACACCTATAATTAAGGGGGTATGTGATCTCTAATCCAGCTCAAACGGAGCTGGATTAATTGGCGGACCTAAAAATAGCATTGGTGACCATGTAAGGCAAGCTTTTGTGTGTGGTTTAAATTAGGAAAGTGGGCTCTGGCTGTTTGCAGTGAGCTGGGAGAGACTGAGGCATCCAGACAGCCTGTGAGGGCCTGATCCTGCTGAGGGTCACAGGGAGGCTGCAGCAGACTGAGCTTCCCCAGAGTGCCAGCCCGAGCCAGGGCAGCACCTGAATCCCAGGGATGTGTGTCCTGGGGACAGGGACACTGCTCTGCTCAGAGTGACCCCTTGACAGCCTCAGGTAGAGCTGCTCCATTCTCCTCCCCACACACCTAAGACCCAACTGGTCCCCACTTTACCCAGTCACATCATCCATAAGATCCACAGCAAGTTTGCTCATTCTGTTTGTGATGCCCAGAGGCTTTACCTAGTGGAAAGGGACTTTCTGAATTACTGGAGCCTCCAGGAGACACCTCCACTTTCCCACACTGCTCCTGGCCAGCTTTGCACCACCACAATGGCAGAAGAACCTCTTTGACTTGTGCTCTGTGATCTGCTCCCCTTCTCAAACACTCCTCTACCAGCCAGACTGCAGGGTAAAATTGCTGTTAATTTTTGTTTAATTATCTGCAGTGGCACAAATAACTAACAGCATTGATTTGAACTTGGCACACAAAGGAAGGTTCCAAATGGCAAAGCATATTATGAGATCGAATTATTAAATGTAGCTAATGAGAAAAATAATGATGTGATGCCAAGCTATAAAAGGTTAGACTTTAAAGTTGTCACAGTTCATGAGCAAGAAAGATTTAATCACATTCTTAATCAAATATTTATATGATAATGTGTTTTAATCAGAATAATAGCAATTAATTTGGAAAGGAATATATTGTACACTTCCTGTTCGTGCTTTACAGAGGTTTTTTGCAGTGAGGTTACAGAGCACATATTTCCTTACTCAACAGTAATTCCATCCCAGTTGGAAGGAATTCCAGCTGTCTGTGATGGGGACAGGCTTGTGGAACAAAGATCAGGAGCTGTGGGTGCCCTGGCCCTGCTCCATCCCTCCCTGGGACTGGGCAGAGCAGAGCCCGGGCCCCTCGCTCTGCCCTTGCAGCATTTGCTCTTCACAATTATTTAACTGCTACCTCTTTCCCTCTGAATCCTGCCAAATCTCCCAGCTCCCCTTGGCAGCTGATGCTATTGCCATGATTTCCAGCTGTGCAGGAAGCATCTTGAAATGGCTGCTGTGCTGGAGCAAGGATCCTCTCCTTCCCCTCCCTCCCCTCCAGGCAGGACAGCAAGGGGACATCGTCAGAATGTCCCTGCTCCAGGGCCCTGCTGCCCCTCCTGCCCTGCCTGGCAGAGCTCAGGGCTGCAGCTGGATCCTGGGCAGTGAGTTCTGCTCTGGGCTTTTGGTCTGGCGTGTTAAAATTATAAAAATGGGCAGTTTAAAGCAGCAGCAGGGTTTGATTCTGAGTGCTGCAAGGAGGGGAGGTGGCTGTCCTGCTCACCCCTGCTGAGATACCACGTGTGAACACCACAGGAAGGGCCATGGGGGCCAAAGAGGTTGGACATGATGTTTAATCTGCCAGCTTGATGAAAAAGAAATATCTAAAACCTTTCCCAAAAAGTCAGAATGAAGTTGGTTTGAAGTTGAAAGCAGCTTGGAGGACTATTTCCAGCAGGCACTTGGCAGCCAGAACACCATGAGAACACATCACCTCTGAGGGAGCTCACTAAAGTCCTTCCAGCCAGGTGAGGAGCACCCACAAAATCCTGGGATTTATTTTAATGGAGCCTCCAAACCACCAGCATTCACTTAATGTGGGAAAAGCACTTCAAAACACGGAGCAGAGTGAAAACTGAAAGGGAGCATCCCTCACCCCAAATCCCCAGGGAGGATATTTCACCACCCTGTGCACAGCTCCCACGGAGCTTTGGAGAGGGAGGGATGAGACAAGGGACAGCAGTGACCCTCAGCCACTCACACAGCCCCAGAGCCTCACCTGCCCTGGTGCCCGCAGGTGGGGGCACACCAGCACCTGGAGCCACCTGGGAATTCCACCCAGAGCACCTGGGAATTCCTTGGCACACACCTCATCTGCCCTGCCCCAGCCAGGGCTCTTCCTCCTCCTCCTCCTCCTCCTCCTCCTCCTCGCAGCCCTGGGCTGGGTGGATGTCTCTGCACTTCTCGCTCTCTCACTTTCTAACACTTCATCAGAAGCTGGAATTTTATATATTTATTTTAAGTGCTAAATTTGCTGTTTCTGTTGGAGTCGAGATGAAAAGGTTTCACTGAACCACCTCTGATTGGAATCACTTCTGTTGCCTTCAGTTTGGCCAGATGTTTCCTAATTACTTATCTGTCAAAACTTTTTTTTTCTTTTTTGCTTTTTTAAAATGCACAGACATTTCCTCTAAGTGAGAAAGAGTGCAAGTCTCTTGTTTAGTGTCTTTGCCCAAGTGAAATAAGCCAGGCTAAGCTTCATCATCAAGGCTGGATTTTATGCTTGAACATGCAATTTAACATCAAAAGCTTGATCTTTTTTATTATTCAGTGCTGCCTTTTTAGACCAACTTCAGCAGGAGCCAAATGGCACATCCTAACTTGGGATTTAAAACTTTTATTTTTTAAAGCTAGGTCTGAGTCATGCAGTTTTCTCCTGAGCCTGAGATGGTTTCATGTAATAACTCAGGGCCAGAATCTGCCACGATTACTCACGTCAGTGAAGGCTTCCTTACATGAGCACTCTGATTGAACAGGTGCTCCTTGGGGTGAGGAATGATTACAGAATCAGGCCTCATCCTTCTCCCATCACACACATATTTTTGCTGCCTTGAGTCAGTTGCTGGGTCCTGCAAGGATGTCCTGTCATTGTGCAGAGATTCAGGGGTAGAAAGGAGGAAACCTCGAAGACTTCAATTCCCCACACCGACCTTGGCTGGTCCAGCAGGGATCTGCCCTGATGTAAACAGGGATCCTGATCCAATCTAGGGAGGCAGAGTCTGTACATGTCAGTCATTCAGGACATTCAGCATTGATCTGATGTTGGGCTGCTGTCAGAAATCTTTTATTTTGGGTAAAGGTGCAGGGGGAAAACCAGCAGAAGTGAGCCTGAATGGCTCCATGGGTGCTTTAAAGGCTTTGTTGTGTCCCTCTCTATAAAGAGAAAACAAACAGCCAACGCCTCTCAAAGTGAATAATACACCAATACACCAGAAGGAGACCAAATAATCCAAAAATAAATCCATATAACAATTTTTCAAAAGCTTTAAATGTCTTCAAAGCCAAGTAGCATTCTTTAATGAAAGCAGGATCAAGCCAGAAAAGCTTTAGGAGTTTAAAGTTATTTGATAGCTAGTTATTTTCCTTCAAAAGAGACTAAGTAAACCTCTGCCTGTAGCCTTCATCACTCCACCAGAAATGCTTTGTCAGGGTATTTGTGACAAATTAATTATAGCGATAGAAAATCTCAGTAGAAATGAATATTCAAAAAGAATTTTTTTTTTGTTCTGTTGACTTCAGGGAATGCTCTCCTGTTTCTAAAGCTGTGTGTTTTCCTCATTAGCTCTCCCCCTCCCCCAGTTCTTTTCAGAAACTTTCAGAAGTGATTAGAAATGGTTTTATTTTCAGCTCGCCTGGGGAACGGCATTTGCAGAGGAACAAACCACTGATACTGGAGTCTTGCTGGCAACAAGAAATGGCACATCAGCAAACTTTCCAGAGAAAACATCCTGAAATGACCATCCCAGCCCTGACCACCTGGCACTATACACAGCAAGGTGCTGTGTGGGGCTGTCCCCAAAGCCTCAGTGCTGGAGGAGCTTGTCCTCACAGCAGCTCCATCCTCAGTGGGTCCTGGCCTGCTCCTGCAAGCCAAAGAGCAGGGCTGGGGCAGACCCAAGGGAACTCCAGCATGGTTCTCACTCCCTGCAAAGGCTCTGGCAAAGCAGAGAGCTCCTCATCTCCTGCTCTGGTTGTGTAAATTGCAGAGCTGTCCTGTCTTGGCTAAAGGCATTTCAAGGAACCCAAGACATCCCTCTCCGTGCCCCAAACCCCAGAGAGGGGTCTGGGCAGCCCTGGCAGGAAGCCAAAAACACTTGGGGCTTTGATCTCAGCCCATGGGACAAATTACCAAGCTTATATGAGGAGTCACAAGTCACAAAAGTTTAGACAGCACAGTAGCAGCAGTTAGAGGGTGAAAGGAGAAAATTTGAGATTTGGTACAGGGAGGTTTAAAACCCTAAGATGGAGGGATTGGGGCGTGCCCTGTCCTTCTTCCTTCTTCTTCCTGACATCCATCTTTTAGGTGATGCTGGCATTTTTAGATTGGTTCAGAATAGAAAGTCACTGTCTGACACAGGTGTTAGGGATTGGCACACAATTGTAAATATCTCATAGGTAGTTCATGGTATAAAAGAGAGCACCAGCCCCGTGGGAGGTGTGAGCCTTGGACTGACCTGCTGGCCAGAGCTCGGGGGTCAGACAGAAAATATTTTAGATAAGAGACAATAAACATCACTGAGAACATGAGCAGAAGACTCCTGACTCCTTCTTGGACAGCTGGGCTGGGAAAAGCAGCTTCCACCAACATCTGGGGTCATCTCCAGCAGAGAAGACCCCAACAGGAGCAAAATTCCCATTTGTGCATCTCATTAAGACTGGGAAAAGCAGGAGGCCACTGCTATCCATCATCCCCCAGAGCTCCAGGTCATCTCCATGCCTCTGTCCCCTGGGTACACTGCTCCTGTCCCCACACTTACCCTGCCTGGTCCTGCACATAGCACTGAAATACTGGGCTGCAAGTCCTGGAGTCTTTTCTTGAAAGGTTGTTTGGGGCTGACAATGAAAATAAATAAATGTAAATAAAGGTCTCCCTGGCTGTGACTGCCTGACCCCACTCAGGAAGCTCCCACGACCAATGTCCCCACATGGAGCCATATTTCTGGCTCTGCTGCAGGAACTGGGCAGAAAAAAATCCTCCCCTCCATCCTCACTTCCCCCTGACAACTCAATTAACAAGCTGCCTCATTAGCATTCTATACTTAATTAACAAGTTGAATTAATAAGTAGCCTGAGTTGCTTAATTAATAATTAATTAATCCTTGGTTAATAAGGACAAGAGAAACTAGTTCATAAGGGAACGATTTCAACAGCTTCCAGTGGAATGAGGATCCAAGGAGAAGATGTTAAGTGGCTGCAAGGGGCTGATGCTGGAGCCCACCTGCACACCCAGTGTCCCTCCCTGAGGGCAGCTGTGGCTGTCACCTCCAAAGCTCTTGCCTGTCTCCACCTGCCCCAAACCCAAGCTGGAAGGGTCCAGAGTTCTCCTTTGGTTCTTGCTTGCAGCAGTGATGCCCTGCAGAGATGCTGCTCCGTGCTTCCCTGCCCAGCTGGAGCAGGGAGCTGGGCTCAGTGTCTCACCTGGCAATGCAAAAGGGGGGGTGTTATTTGAAACCAGCAATAAAAAAGGGAATGTGTACAAAACACAACCTAAAGCATCCCTGCCCTGCCCTGGTATTTTCCAGGGAAGGATGCTGAATGTATTTTAGATTTCAAATTCAAGCCTGCTCCAACCAAAATTTGCTGGGGCTGGGTGAGACCTGCCTGAGCCCCTGCCCAGGGTCCTGGAGCCCAGGGCAGGGGGGAGCAGAGCCCAGGGCCCTGATCCCAGGAGGAAATGCTGTTCCTTGGGCTCAGGCAGTGCTCAGCTCATACCCAGCTCAATATGTTGCCCACATTTGACAACAGATACTTGGCAATTTTCACTAGGAAAGCATGAAGAATTATGTTGATGTTCCCTTCTCATCTTGATACAGCAGGTGTCTTGTTTCCATGTGAATGATCTCAAGGTGTACACACATATATATCCATATATTAAAAACACTCATATTAGCATATAACATTTCAAATTCAGCTAAATAGAAGCAGTTGATTTTTCCTGATGGTATTGATTTGAAATTCTCCATCCACAGACCATTTTGGAATCCCAAACAAAAGAAAAAGGAGAGTTATTTCCCACACAACAGATGCAGTGCACCAATCTCTAGGAAAATGACTTTTTAGTTTATTGTTGCTTATGGTGACTTCTGTTCATGACTGGTTTCAAAGATGATATTGAGCATAGCAACAAAACAGGTTTGCAGACAGATAATTACCTTTATTTTCAATTATAATGCTGTCATCTCCAATCCAAGTGTTTCAAGACTGGGAAATACAAATATTACTGTTATTGCCACATTGATAAATTATGTTGTTGGTTTATTCCAAGAATGACAATTAATGGTGCTCAGTTTTGTTCCCAAATTTGTTGGACAACCTGCAGTGAAACACAACATCAATTTGTTACTAACATTCACAGTGAGGAGGGGGCTGTGGGGGAAGGTATTTATTGATTAAACACTCCAGACACAGAATCTATAAGCAAAATCAAACTGGAAATTCAGTTTCCTTGTAGAAAGATGTGAGATGGTATTGCACTGCTTTGTACAGTGGAAATCAGTGCTTCTCACACCTCTTAGTTAGATTTTTTTGTGTCTGGTGTCTCAGTTTTCCCCAGTGTGCTTCGTGCAACCAGGACGTGGTGCCTGAATGTCCCTCATCACTTTTGAGACAAGTGAGAGACAGGTGAAGCTTCCTGCTCAAGGTTTCCAGCAGGCCAGTGGCAAAGCAGATGTGCAGCACACCCAGCAGGAGGTTTCTGGTGGGGATCCCTCTCTGTGTCTGCACAGCCCCCAGGGCTCCTCACCTCTGCTGCAGATCCCCCAGGGCAAAGCCCAGCAAGGGCTGGGTGGGATTTGTGCCTTGGCCAAGCTTCAGCTCCTTCATACAGCAAGCAAGAAAGGATAGGAAGAAAGAGGAGAAGGAAAGCACAGTTGACTTCACTCCCCCTGGGCTCCAAATAATGAACTGAACTAATTGAGGTCAAGGACTCGTTGAGTCGGCAGCACGGTCACAGGCTGGGAACAAAAGGCTGCTCACAAATGCTTCCCACAGTCAGTGCTGCAGGAGGAACTTGGAAAGGTTTTCAAAGTATTCCCCAGCTGCTGTGTCTGCTTCCTGCCATGGGAGTTCCCGCTCTGCTGTCTGCACAATCCACTTGCTTCACCTGCTTTTTGTTACATTCCAACTGTGGGCTGCTGGCTTTGCCACCTGGATGGCATTTGGGGAGGTCTTGGCTTATCTCAGATGGTCCAAAATCCAGCAGTGATGACCCTCAAGGAAACTTAATATTTTCTGTATTGCAGCAGGGATTCCAATTTCCTACCATCCTCACCCTGAATTTTGCCTTTGTGTAGTTATGCAGCAATGATTCCAGATTTGGGAAAGAGCTGCAGTCAGAGAAGGCACAAACTGGAGAAATACACCACTCCCACCCCCCTGAGCAGCTGGGAGCTGCAGACATAACTATAAATTCCTGTCCAGTGAAAACTGTATTTACTCATCCCAAACAAACCCGTGTGCATCACCAGTGCCGAGGGCTCCGGGTCCTGGTTTGGAGCACAATGGGCCTTGCTGATTCACTCACCTCTGAGATGCCTCTCCAGGAGCCTGGGCTTGCTGGGTGGCTCATTCTGGCCTTACAGACACAAACTTAGTTCTGAAGAACAAGCAGGAAACTTTGTACAGGAAGCCCTGAGCCTCCTGACTGGAGGTATCCCATGGGAATGATCACAGCATCCTCCCCTGCGAGGCTGCTGGTTCCAAGACTCCTGATTTTGGATCAGACATGGTGTGTTTTACCCAAACTTAACCTCCCACAGGTGCAGCAGGGCGTGTGATAAAGCCTGTGACTGATTTTTTAACCTTCTTGTTCTGTCTTGACACATTTTCCCCTTCCCCCCACCCCTATTTTTCATTAAATCCAGGCCAGCAAGGAGGAAGGGAGAGTTCAGTGCATCTGTTCATCACTAACGTTGACAAACAACACGTAAAAGCTTTGCTAACCTGAAAAGTATTGGCATATCTAACCAAAACCCACTTGATTTCCCCTGGAAAGCAAAAACTGTGAGAGGCCATTACTAGCAGGTTGCCCTTGCATGGGAAGTAATTGAATCTGGAAATGGGAAATATGAAGCAGGAGAGGTTGGCTGTCATTTTACAAAAACAATTAAATGCATGAAATGTGTCTTAATGATATAATTAAGGCAAAATTCCAATCCTCCATTAGTGGTGGCATTAATTATTGCAAGCACATTACATTCAATACCACTGGAATGATGAAATCCTTTGTTATACAGCTTTATTAACAAACAAATAAATAAATAAAACCTGATTATCTGCTCCTCAACAGACGCTGCGATGCAAAATTACTTTTGAGCAGACCTTGATCAGTTTTGCCTGTTAAGGCTGATGGTAACAGAGGTCAAAGCACCCCAGGGAAACTCCTGTAAAGCACTGCTGGGACCCATTGTGGGTGTCGCTGGAGCAGGCAAAATTGATTAATACCATCACATCGACCCCACAGCTCCCCTAAAACACACCCATTTACACACCAGCTGCGTGCAGGACTTGCTCCTCACCCTCCTAAAGTGACTGAAATCTGCTGTCACCCTCAGGACCTGGTTTGCAGCGGGGCAAGATCTCACCTGCCTCTTACCAGAAGCAGTGAATCACAGCCTTTCGGTTTCACAACTGATTTTACACTTACTTCTCTCCTCTGCTCCCACTCCCTGGGGCTGTCAGTTCTCTGGGAGGCTCCTGGGGCTTTGAGGCAGTTTGGTTTGGCACAGCAGAGCCAAGGGCTTCAGAGCCAGCTCCCTTCTGCCTTCACTGCAGAGGATTCGTCCATCAGCTGCTAAAAGGCTCCTGGAAGTTGCTCAAAACTGTTTTATACATTGGGACAAATGGGATTACTGATCTCAGAGGTGTGAAGGTATAAAATACACCTTCCCACAGGAGGAAGCCATCAATAACATTCCCTCATCGTACATGTTTGGGATTATGAGCAAATTTGTTAGACATGGAAGCCTGTTTATAGTGATTCTCAATGTTTAATCCAGCACAAGGAACAAAAATTGGAGAAATTAGCCCCCTCCAGCCAGCCATGTGACTCCTAGGTGATGTCTGCCAGAGGACAAGCTAACACATCAGTTGAGTGATTGTGTGGATACCTGCTGAAAGAGGGGGATTTTCAATTATGCATGGTTGAATTTCTACATGTACAATTCCCGTTATACAGGGGAAAATCAATTAGTGAGAGTCATTTGTTTCTGAACACACTGGTCAGAGAGAAACATTAGTTCAGAAACATTAATTTCTGGACAAACGTTTACAATTAAAATGCAATTTTGATTCCACTCGAGTTCTAGCCTATCACCCTGAGTCTCAGCCAGATCTGGAGAAGAAATGACAATATCCAGGAAAGGCAGGTTGGGGATCACAGTGGTGGAAGTGTCACCCCTGGGTTTGCCCTGAAACCTTGGGATGCACAGATCTGGAGAAGAAATGAAACCTTGGGATGCACAGATCCCAACCTGAAACCTTGGGATACACAGATCTGGAGAAGAAATGAAACCTTGGGATACACAGATCTGGAGAAGAAATGAAACCTTGGGATGCACAGATCCCAACCTGAAACCTTGGGATGCATAGATCCCAACCTGAAACCTTGGGATGCACAGATCTGGAGAAGAAATGAAACCTTGGGATGCACAGATCTGGAGAAGAAATGGTAATATCCAGGAAAGGCAGGTCAGGGATCACAGCAGTGGAAGTGTCACCCCTGGGTTTGCCCTGAAACCTTGGGCTGCACTGGGGGCCAGGGCTGGGGCACTGGGCTGTTTGTGCAGCTGAACCTTGGCCCTCAGGCCATGGGCAAGTCCTGGGCTAACAGGGACCCAGGAGCAGAGAGAGCACAGAGAGGGCAGGTGGGACTGAGAACAGCAGGATGCAGTGCCTCAGGGCTCAGAAAGGAATTTTTCTGTGTAAGGCTGATAATGCAGCATTTCTTTACAAGCAACATGTACCCGTGCTGGATGACATTTGTCCCCAGGCCTAAAGCCAGTGCAGGAGCTGAGGGCAGCACAGAAAGCAGCAGAGTCCTGGGGTGCCAAACTCCACACAGGCAGCACACGCAGGAGCAGCGACTCGGGGCTGTGCTTTTACCCACACAGGGAACTGAAAGCAGAGCACTGCCTTTTCCCATAAACCAGAACTTTCAGAGAAGGGATGAAGCCCATTTTCCAAGCTGACATTTGGTTCCAGCAATTACTCACAAGCAGTTACATTTGCTCATGACTCAGTCCCAGATCTCGGTTCCGAGCTGAAACCTCACTGAGGACTTGGGCATGTTCTGACAAATAGGAAGAGCTGAGTAAACTTGAACACTTTTTTTTTTTTTTTGAGTTAGTCTGTTTCCTTAAAGCTTCATACCTCATACCAGCCTTTTCTACAGCATGAGGAATCTCAGTTACATTCCTTGGTCCTGCCCCTGTGTTCTCTGACACAGCTACTCAAATACCACACACCCCAAAATGGGTTTCTTTTGAAGCATTGCCAGGCTATGGGCACCACATCCTTTTGCAGAGGGAAGGAACAAGTGTGATGGAGCTGCCTCACCTTCCTTGAGATCCACTGCACATAAAGCACCTGCCTGCATCACCTTCCAGAGGGATTTTCTGCAATCAAAGTTGCTCTTCTGCCACAGGTTACTCATCAGATCTGAATTCTCAGTGTCAGGGTGGAAGTGCATCCAGGCACTGGGAAAATACACAGAAATTGTTTATATAAATAGCTTATTTGGGCATTTACAGTAAAACCTGGCCTGGAGAAAGTAAATGCAGTTCCATTTTCATGCCACTCATACAACATTACTGTAAATAGTTGGTATTTTTTCCTTCAAGTGCAGGAATTATGCACCCAGCTGACCTTGCACTGGCACAGGAGGGAAGGAAGCGTTCCAGACCTCCTGTTTGTAAAGCAATAAAACATAACAGGGCTCAGAGATCAGAGGGAAAATAAACAGATCCTCTCGCTCAACCTCCTCCAGCTCCCCCTATTTTCCCCTCCACAGCTTATATTTAGCTCAGGCTCCTCCATGCCCAGGGAAAGGCTGCCCTGGGAGCAAGGAGGGAGAGCACCAGGGCCAGACTCTTGGAGAACCTCAGGCTTTCCTCCTCAGAAAGGAAAATCAACAGACCTGCTCAGCAGAGCAAAGAGAAACAGCAGCTCTCAAGAGAAAAATAGAGATGAGATAGGCAGTGGGGCCCACCAGGGTCATTCAACATTTGTTTGTTAACCTGGTTCTGCTCATCTGAACCTTGCAGAGCCTGGGTTTGAAATTCAAGGGAAAAAAAATTTGTGCGCGCACATTAATAAATTGTCTGGAACAAAGCTGAGCTTGAAGCCCATCATCTTCCCTGGGAAAGCCCCTGGTGTGCACTGATCCCAAGTTAAAACCTAACCCAGCTCCCTCCTCACGCTCACACCAGCTCTGCTGATCACCCCAGACCTGCAGAGACCCTCCCCAAAACACCACCAAGCACCCAGAAGGGGCTGCTCTTGCAGGACTGTGTGCTTTCATGACTAGTTTAGAGCTGGAGTGTTTTGGATGCTTGATTCCCACCCTAATGGGCCCAAATAGTAGAAATCTGTGAAGACCTTGTGCAGAAAGGCAGCTGGCTGCTCTGCCCCTGGAGATGTGGATTCAGGGCTGCTGTCTTGGAGCAGGAGCTGTGGCCAAGCCCATCTCTTGCTGGGAGCACAGAGTGGCAAACTGGGAATTCCCACCTGTGACACTGCAGGGACTGCCTGGGACACACAGCCACTGCCCCAGGCCCTGCCCACAGGCTCAGGGTCAGCTGTACCCACCTTAAAGGCCTTTGAAGCAGCTGCTGTGGCATGAGGAAGCAAGACAGGACATCTGTGCCACACTGCACTGCAGCAAAGGCAGCTCTTCTCTCCTTTCTGTGCCTGGACAGCAGCGAGGCCACAGAGGAGGGACAGGGTGGGATCCTGCTGCTGCTGCTGCTGCTTGGAGAGCCATGCACGGAGGTGTTTTATGCTCCCATCTCCAGCCTCTCTGGTTTTAAAGCCAGGCTGCTTATTAGCAATGCACAGCAACACCAGGCAATAACTTTGTACTGCAGTTACTCTCTTAATCAAATGCAGCTTCACAGAGCCACGCTGATCTAATTGTTCAGTGTCCAGGTTCTCTGCCTTCGCAGAGATAAATACTCTGAGGAGCTGCATTTTGACTGGCATCCAAAACTCACCACTGGCTGCTGTGATGGTGATTTATTGCTGCTGATAACAATCAATCCCGAGGCAACTGCGTGCATTTGAAGTGATTCAGGACAGAGCAAGGGGGGAATGAACACCCACAGGGAGCTCACAGCTGATGAATCCTGCCCTGAATGCTCTCCCCCATTTCTGCATTGCAAACTCCACTCCAAGCTCACTGCATGGAGGGCTTCGTGTCACCTCTCCTCTGCCAAGTGCAGAGCCATCAGTCTGGTCAGCCAAAGCTCTAAATTTCATTTATGCACCTTTCAGTCTTACCTGACAACAGGCTCTCCATGGGCAGGAGACAGGGAGAGAACTCCAAAGGGGTGCAGCCACCAGCCTGACCTGCTGGGTAGCATGGGGATAACCTCCAGCAGACTGCAAGCCCTGCTCACCCAGAACAGGCTCCCCAGGGGAGAAGGCAGACTGGGAGGGGGCCCTGGAGCTGCCATGATCAGAGGAAGAAAAAAATACACCTGCAGCTCTGGCAGTGTGTGGCTCCAGGACAGCCTGAAACCCACTTTTGAGTACCCTAAAAAATGCCTTAAATCCCAATCTCAACACAAAAAAAAAGGTGGCTGCTGTTTCAGAGGGTTTATCTTTTCTTCAATCATCCCAGGAGCTTCAGAAAGCTGGTCAGGAAAGACTCTGCAAAACTTCCTGTAGATCTGACTCAACAGAAGAGCAGAGAAACCCCCAGAGCAAGCCACCCCCTTCCCTGGAGCTGCTTCAATTTGTCTCCTGGGCCATGGCAAAATTGTGCCCACCTGGGCCACATCCCCCACCTGGGCCAGCTGCCCTCCTGCCTGTCCCTGCCCATTCCTGCCTGTCCCTGCCTGTCCCTGAGCAAAGCCCCTGGGCCTTCCTGCACAGTGTTCCAAGGAGAGGGAAGAGCTGTCTGCAGGGCTCCTGAGTGGGGGAAGAGGGAGGGGGAGTCAGTTTTGACCCCATCAGACCTTAAATGAAGGCACCCTTGGGCAATAGGGCAGTAATTATTTCCTTTTCCCTCTTGTCTGCTCTTTTGCTTTTGCTACTAATACTGTTACACAGCCCTGTTGTATGCCAAAGCAGTAGGAATTTCTTCACTTTTTTTTTTCTTTTTTTTTTTTAAGGGATAACAGCAAGTGTTTGGAGTAAATTCCCATTACAGCTGGGAGAGTCAACAGCAAGATCCCTGTGAGAGCACGTTGCTTTCTTAACAAATCTCAGTGAAACCCATCACTGCAGGGGGAATCTGATTCCAGCCACTTTACTCAGGGCTTCTATCCCTGGTCAAGGCTTCCCCTCCCTCAGAGGTGAGAAGGGCTCTGCCTGCACAGCCTGAGAAAAAAACCTCCAATAAATCAACCCAGGGAAACGCAGCTTGAGCAGGCTAAAAAGCAAGAGGCTGATGGCAGGTTTCACACCTTCCCCACCTCACAGCACCCCAAGGCATCCCTGTCCTTCCTGGCAGGGAATCACTGGTGAGAGCACCCCTGAGCACCAGGACTAGAGCTGGACAAGCCCCAGAGGGGGTTTTGCTTCGTGCCCTGAAGGCAAAAACCAGATTAGACACAGGCAGGGCTTGAGCAATGAATCATCTGCCAGGAGAGCAGGAGCAGGATGGGCAGGACTCCCAAGGATGGCAGAGAGGCAGGAACAGAGAGGAAGAGCTGGATTAGGACAAACAGGGAAAATACAGAGACAAAAGAGAGAAAAAAAAAAAAAAAAAAAAA
>VZRH01005963.1:10366-21740 GCA_013397555.1 Urocynchramus pylzowi
TTTTTTTTTTTTTTATGTTTTCCATGGACCTGCCCAGCTGCAGGCTTGGGGAGGTGAAGTCAGGTGTTCACCTTTCACTTCCCACCGCCTCAAACCCAAACTCCTCAGTGGGCAGACCAGTGTGCTCAGAGAGGAGGATTTGAAACTCTGGTGGGCAAAGGTCTGTGCCCTCAACATCCTGGTTGTTATAATCAGGACAGGCTTTGCTTCTCAGGGAGAACACTGACTGACTTTTGGATAAAAATGTTCCTGGCTGCTGCTGCCTCTTGTGCCATGGGTTCTGCACGTACTGAGCACATCTGCTATCTCAGATCCCAGAATCCCGGGATCCCAGGAGGGTGAGCTTGGGGGGGACCACCGTGGGTCACTGGTGCCACCTCCCTGCTCCAGCAGGGCCATCCCAGGGCACAGGGCTGTGTCCAGGTGGTTCTGGAATACCCCAGGGAGGAGACCCCAGCCCCTCTCTGGGCTCTGTCCCAGCTGGGCCCTGCCCAGGGCAGAAGTTGTGCCTCCTGTGCAGGGGAATTGCTGGGCTCAGGCCCTGCCCGTGGCTCTGGGGCCATTGCTGGGCCTGGAGCAGAGCCTGGGCCTGCTCTGACCCCAGGGACACACAGGGACACACAGGGACAGACTGGGACAGACTGGGACACACAGGGACACACAGGGACAGACTGGGACACACAGGGACAGTGAGGGATATCCCAGGGAAACACAGGGATATCCCAGGGACACACAGGGATATCCCAGGGACACCCAGGGACAGCCAGGGACACACAGGGACAGACTGGGATACACAGGAACACACAGGGACAGCCAGGGGTACCCCAGGGACACACAGGGATACCCCAGGGACACACAGGGATACCCCAGGGACACACAGGGACAGCCAGGGCTGAGGCCCCTCTCACTGGGGCTCCTCTCCAGGCTCCAGCCCCACTCCCCCAGCCTCTCCTGGGCCCGGGGATGCTCCAGGATTGCCGGGCCTGGAGAGATCAGTCCTTGGCTTTAACAGTGTGCCAGAGCCATTGCTGAGCGTTGCAGGGCACTGAGCCACGCTCAGCCTGTGAGGGCTGTTACCAACAGCTGATAAGGAAATGTGATTGTGGCAGTTCTTTATGTCACCACACCTCGGGTTGGGGTGTCGCACACCTCGGGGTAGCCATTTTGAACCGAAACTGCCGAACCAGTCTGGCACTGCTGGAAATGTTTTATAACCTAGTAAATATTTACAGTTTATCTTGGGAAGGAACAGAAGCTGGTGCTGCCCAGCCTGTGAGGGGAGCAGTGCTATCTGCAGAGCACAGGCAGCCAGGGGAGGACTCTGTGTGTCCCTGTGGCCATTGATGTCTGTCCCAAAGCACTCCTGTGACAGAGGAAACGAGGCCTGCTGGAGTTTGGGTTTATTTCTGTTGGCTGACGGACAAAGGAGACACAATTTGGTGGTTTCTTCTCATGTCAGCTCTGGAACAGGATGAAAGGGGCAGATACAGCATTTCATCTTGTGTGAAAAGGGTAGGAACAGCGGTCCAGGAAGGAAGGACCTCAGGGAGCCCGAGGAGGGATCAGACCTATCTACCCCTTCCCAAAGGATTTTTGTAATATCCCCCTTCCAAGGCAATATCACCTGTATTGCTCTGTTTTGTTTCATCATTAGAAAACTTTCCTTGTCTCTGTTTTACTGCAGTCCTGTAACTGCTTTCAGCTCCCTCAGGGACACAGCACAGGTGATTCATCCCCTGCCCTCAGAGGCCTTTCTCATTTTTTAACGCTGTCATTACTCTGCCATCAGGCTTCTTTCCCCAGAGCCCCTAGCAGCATCTCCTCCCTGCTCCTTGCTCTCCTCCTGGCTCCCCAGCCCTGCTTACAGCTCTGCACAAGGCCTCAGCAGTGCTGAAGAGCACGAAGGTGATCTTTTGGGTCAGGCACTGGAGCGATTTGCCCAGGGAGGTTTGGAGTCACTGTCTCTGGGAGTGTCCCAGAGGTGTCTGGATGCGGCCTTGGGGACAGGGTTTGGGGTGGTGGTGGTGCTGGGGTGGCACTGAGTGATCCCAAAGGGTTTTTCCAGCCCTGGTGATCCTGGGATTAGGTTTGGAAGGACAGAAGTGTCCTAGGTGGCATCGACCAGGCTGAAAGAATAAGGAAAGCCTGGCATAAACCTCTTTTTACAGCCTGTGGTGCCTTCAAAATGTGTGATTTTGAGCACATCTACAAGTTCCAACTTAGTGGAGAATACTTAGAACCCCAGACTGGGTTTGGGTTGGAGGGACCTCAGAGCCCACCCAGTGCCACCCTGCCATGGCCGGGACACCTTCCCCTGTCCCAGGCTGCTCCCAGCCCCAGTGCCCAGCCTGGCCTGGGGCACTGCCAGGGATCCAGGGGCAGCCCCAGCTGCTCTGGGCACCCTGTGCCAGGGCCTGCCCACCCTGCCAGGGAACAATTCCCAATTCCCAATCTCCCATCCAGCCCTGCCCTCTGGCACTGGGAGCCATTCCCTGGCTCCTGTCCCTCCAGGCCTTGTCCCCAGTCCCTCTGCAGCTCTCCTGGAGCCCCTTCAGGCCCTGCCAGGGGCTCTGAGCTCTCCCTGGAGCCTTCTCCTCTCCAGGCTGGAGTTCCACAGTGATCAGTGAGCTCTGCTCTGTTCAGGGAGTTCCAGAGCCTGGTTTCACCCCTGGGTCAGCACGGCTGGAAACCCAACCCGCTGCAAATCCTCTTGTCAGGACTCTCACCCAGATGGGAAAACCAAGTCCCTCTCTGAGGAACTGTGGCTTCAAAAACTGCCCCAGAACCAGAGGAGCAGAGAGCAGGGAGTGGAAATGAGAGAGGGGATTGGAGTGACTGCTGGCAGAGTTGGTGGGGAAAAACTGGAAGGTGTTAATCAGCTTCTTTGGTGCTTCCTGCAGTGGGGAATCCTGGGCTTGGTGATGCTGCAGCGAGGATTTCCCCTCTCAGGCTTCCCCAGGGCTTCTCTTCTGTCTTTGTGGTGCCATCATCCTCCCGTGCCCTCCGAGTCTGCAGGAATGGCTTGGGGGGACGCACGATGAGCTTCAGGAACTCCAGTCCCTAAGGAAGGAACGTTTCCAGTACATTGCTCACAGGTGGCCCAAAGCCTGTGGATTATTCACAGCTCTTCCTGTAAAGCTGCTCTTTGCAGCCCTGCCCTTCACAGCCCTGCCTTTCACAGCAGCACAATCTCAAGGGAAGGAACCTTGCTCTTTACCCCACTTATTCAATAATAATCTTCTAGGGTGATGAATCCTAGAAAATGACATTTTGCCAGGTGATAATGGATCTTTCCCAGTCTGCCTCAGGAAAAAAAAAAAAAAAAAAAAAAAAAAAAAAAAAAAAGGCATGATGGTACAAGCACAAGTGTTTCTGATTAAGAATCAATTTAAAAGCTTTTCTAGAGCTTGGGATGGATTTTTCTGAAAGCCTTCTGGCTCTGCTGTTCAGTTGGACTCCTTCTGCACTGGGGGGACCTGCTGGGCAGGGAAGACCCCGAAGTTCCAAAAGGGAGAGATAAAAATGTGGAGCTGGGGGGTGACTGTGCCCCTGACCCCCTGGGTGCTCCTGGTTCCTCTTTCTCCCTGCCCTGCCGTGACTGGGATTCTCTGAACTCTTCCTTTCTGCCTTCCCTCATTGCCCTCTCCTGGAATCTGTTTTGCTGACCACAAGCTCAGACTCTTCTCCTTCAGTTTTCCCCACTTCCCTATTCCTTAATCATTCCCCTTTTCTTTGCATTCCAGGTCTGAAATCTTTTCCCAAGCACTCCAGGCCTTCAAGGGGTCTGTTTTGTGTCTGGCTTTGCCAGAACACGCTGTACCAGAGTGAGCAGCCTCCAGCATCCCTCTGTACTTTCAGTTTACATCAGCATGTGGTTAAAGTTCACCTGATTTATTGACTTGATGTCATTGTAATGTCCACAAGCTCAGCTCAGGATGAGCTCTCCTGTGAATTGATGCTTCCCTCTAAATTATTGCTCCTCTTCTAAAGGGTTTCTTCCCTGGAAAGAAAGGGAAGAGGCTGCCCCTTGTCCCCAGGCCTGGCTCATGTGTGACTCTCACGGAAGCTGTGGCACAGGAAGAGGCCTCTCACCTACAAAAGCTTTCCTGCCTTGGGGCAGGAAGATTTCTGCAGCCAGCCAAAGAGCACGTCGGCCTGAAAAAACACACCTGGGTCGATTTTAGCAGCCCCTAAATCCTGCAAGTGTCCAAGGCTGTGGGGCAGGGACACCTTCCCCTGTCCCAGGCTGCTCCCAGCCCCAGTGCCCAGCCTGGCCCTGGGCACTGCCAGGGATCCAGGGGCAGCCCCAGCTGCTCTGGGCACCTGTGCCAGGACATCCTTGCTGACACTTGTCCTGCTTCCACCTGACCTCCCAATATCCTGAGCAGCCCAAGCTGGCATTTCTGTTCTGCCCTGGTTTGCCTCAGAACGAGCCTGCCCTGGTGGCACAGCCTTATCTCTGCCTTATCAGCCCTGGGCAGAGCCTTGGGATTCCAGCCACTGACAGGAGCTCGCTGTCCCCTGTGCAAAGCAGCTGCTGGGAGGGGAAAGCAGCTCCAGGAGCTCTGAGGGAAAGAGGGATCTGCAGCCCCTCCTCAGCTCCACCTGCACTGGGCATTTCGCCACTCTAATAAAGATATTAAAATAATATGTGATAATAATATATATTTCTATTTTAAAATAATATTATATTTTTCTAGATTAAATAATATAGAATATTAATATAGTATTTTTAATATATATTAAAAATATTTTCCCCCAAAATAAAAGGGAAAAAAAGGGGGGGGAAAAGAAAATATAGACAGAAGCTGATGCTGTGGGAAGAGGGACAGGGAACACACAGGGAGCTGGGCTTGTTCCTTGGAGTGGTGATCCAGACACAGGATCAGCATTCCCAGAGCAGCAATGAAACAAAATAACCTTGAAAAAAATCAATTCAATAAATTCCATATTCCCCATGAAAGCAGAATGTGGCCAAAATTAAAATGTGCAGAAAAACCAGGTACAGATCCCATAGAATCCCAAATCCCCAAATCCCTGAGCTGGAAAAGCCCTCCCAGCCCAGGCAGCCCCAGCTGTGCCCCATGGCCACCTTGTCCCCAGCCCAGAGCTCTGAGTGCCACCTCCAGGGGACACCTGCAGGGATGGGCACTCCAGAGCTCCCTGGGCAGCCCCTGCCAAGGCCTGAGCCCCCTTTCCATGGGCAAATTCCTGCTGCTGTCCCAGCTGAGCCTGCCCTGGCCCAGCCTGAGGCCGTTCCCTCTGCTCCTGTCCCTGTTCCCTGGAGCACAGCCCGACCCCCCCGGCTGTCCCCTCCTGGCAGGGACCTGGGGACTGGGATGGTCCCCCTGAGGCTCCTCTGAGGGGAGCTGGGAGATGAAAATTGAATGAATCAATTCCTGATTTCTTCCTGCAGCCACTCCCAACAAGGAGATATTTACACATCACGTAACAAACATCAACCCCCAAACCCGTGCAGTTCCCACATCCCGTTGAGATGACACAACTTCACTCCTGGAAGGCTCCTTTTGGTGACAGAATTTAATTTCTCCCTCTCACTTTGATGCAGGAACACAAAGCCAGGCAATGCCTGTGCAAAGGTCCCCCTCCTGCCCCAGGGCTGGCTACAGCCTTCACCACCTGCGCAGGTGAGGCTGGGCTTGGAACAGGGAGTCACAGCTCCCTGGATTTTTAAAATTCAGAATACACATCAGCAGATAATTAAAATGAACCTAATTTAACTCCCACTTCAGCTGCCAAGTTTCCCGCAGACATCACTTCATCCCACCCTAAAAACTTCCCAACTTTGCATCAGGGAAGAATTAATTCCATAGAAACATGATACCAATGGGGATATCTTTAAAAACACATCATTTCTTATTTGAAAAAAAATAAACCAGATCAGGTCTTTCCTTACAAAATGCCATTTTCTTTTATAAACATTTTGATTAGTTTTTGCAATAAATAGTTCATCAAAATTAAATTAATTTGTATTATATAAAAATATGACATTTCCTTTTTAGTGTCATAATCAGTGCCAGAATTGCTACAACTCCTCAGGGAGCCACAACCAGCAGTGGCAAAAGTTATGGATCTTTTAATTCCTCATTTAGAACCAAGTTTCTTGTACTTAAAAAAATAAAATGGTTCTGTCAAAAGTCCGTGACCCCGTGTTTGTCTGTGGATTTTTCCTGCTGCAAAACAGCAATGAGACAAACCCCAAAGTCCATTTGCTTGTCCTTTTCCAAGGCAGAATGAGGAGGATATTCAGGCTTTTCCTGAGGCTGCTCCCACTGCTGGGTCGGAGTCTCCTTGAGCAGAGTCCTGAGGGAGCTCTGGGGTCCTGCTGGCCTCGTCCCCAGCCCCTTCCCTGGGGGTTTGGGATTGCTCTGAAATCACTGTCAGCCTGTCACAAACCAGGAGCTCCTCTCGTGGAAATGGGGGCAAAGGCTGCAGAGCACTGGGGGGTTTGCTCAGAAACTGGGAAACAAAGAGGAAACGAGAATTAGATCTCTCCAGCTGTCCATCCTGTTTGCTCAGAAACACTGGGATTATTAAACAGCATTGGGATTGTTCTGCACACATCAAGTGGATTTCTCAGGCCTCACAGGTCCCATGGGGCCAACAGTGTCATATCCTCCCTAAAATCCTGCTCCAGGCTTGGGAGCAAGATGCAAGTGCCTTTCAAGAATAACCCCGGGGCTCGGAGTCTGGGACAGAAACTTGAAAAAACATCAAACAGTTTTGATTAGAACAAACACTAAATGGCAACTGGGCTGTAGGGGAAGAGACATTTGTCAAGAACCCTGCCCTCTGGCACTGGGAGCCATTCCCTGGCTCCTGTCCCTCCAGGCCTTGTCCCCAGTCCCTCTCCAGCTCTCCTGGAACCCTTCAGGCCCTGCAAGGCCACGCTGAGGCCACCCAGAGCCTGTCCTTCCCCAGGCTGAGCAATCCCAGCTCTCCCAGCCTTCCCTCACAGAGCTGCTCCATCCCTCTGCTCATCCTGGTGTCCTCAGATAAACCAGTTCTGAACTGAATTTGGGATGAGAAACCAGCTGCTCTGCCAGGAGTGCTGGGCACTGCAGACACAAAACCCAGCACCAATATCCTCACTGTCAGACCCTTCTCCTCACTATCAGACCCTTCTCCTCACTATCAGACCCTTCTCCTCACTGTCAGACCCTTCTCCTCACTATCAGACCCTTCTCCTCACTATCAGACCCTTCTCCTCACTGTCAGACCCTTCTCCTCACTATCAGACCCTTCTCCTCACTGTCAGACCCTTCTCCTCACTGTCAGACCCTTCTCCTCACTATCAGACCCTTCTCCACCAAACTGGGATCGGGAATGTTGTGGCCCAAACCTGCAACTGAACCATTCCCCAGTGAAAGCACTGCCTTGGCCAAAGCACGTTTTGGGGAGGCACAGCTGCCCTTTGACTCCTGGGACAGCACCAGCCAAAGCTCTCCCTGTCCTTAGAGGCAGCTGGAGCAAAGAACCCCGAGCACATCCTGTGTGGATCAGCTGCTGAGCTCCAGGTTCTGCAAACCAAAGGAGGCAAGGAGGGACCCAGGGAATGGCTGCCAGTGCCAGGGGGCAGGGCTGGATGGGAGATTGGGAATTGGGAATTGTTCCCTGGCAGGGTGGGCAGCCCTGGCACAGGGTGCCCAGAGCAGCTGGGGCTGCCCCTGGATCCCTGGCAGTGCCCCAGGCCAGGCTGGGCACTGGGGCTGGGAGCAGCCTGGGACAGGGGAAGGTGTCCCTGTCATGGCTAGGTGGCACTGGGTGGCTCTGAGGTCCCTCCCATGCCAATCCTGTCGGGATTCTGTGATTCCATGACACTCCTGGTGCTGAGCACGAGTTCAGCCTAAAGCAGGAGCCAAAGTCAGCTGCAAACCTGGGGGTGCTGAGCTCTGAGCGAGTGAAAATGAAAGCCCAGAGGAACTGCAGGGCCTCAGGAGAGCACAGGAGCATTTTGTACATCCTTGCTCCTGGGAAGGGAAGGGATCCACTGCAGCCTCTGTCTTCTGGGAGGGTGACAGGGGCAGGGAGTCCCCATCAGCAATGGCTGCTGCCACTGCTCTCCTTTTAGCTGGAATTTTCTGACTCCATAGAATCACAGATTCCCAGAATGGTTTGAGCTGGATGGGACTCCCAAGCTCTTCCCATCCTGCCCCTGCCAAGGCCAGGGACAACTTCCACAGCCCAGGCTGCTCTGGTACAGCTGATCTAGCCCAGGTTCCGTCCTCAGACACTTCCCTGAAGTTAAAACTCGTGATTACACTCGTGACAGGACTTTGCTGCAGGAGAAAAAAGGAGCTGGTTTAAGTCTAAAAGGAGGCAGGAGAAGACAGAGATTTCTGTTGCTCATTGGCTAAATGAGGAACTGAAGTTGACACCTGGTACTCTCTCACTTCAAAATCAACAAACCCATCCTGTTTCTGAGCCATAAAAAGCTGGTGATTACAAATTCCAGATCACTGACCATCAGGTGCCAGTGAAAGGAGGCAAAATAAAAGAAGCTGTAAATGTTTTGGCACTGAGAGCCTTGAAAAAACAAGTGGCTCTGCTGGAAAGGTTGATTTTCACGTGTTAGGCAGGAAACAAACCTCTTTCAAGTGTTGTGGGAAAATGTAGGAAGGGCAGAAAACATGTTTGGTGAGTCTGTACAGATAAAAACTGGAGAAGAAACAAACAGTGACAGCTGTGCCCACGACCAGCATGGACCCCACCAGAACAGTCACAATTATCCACACAGGGGTTACACCTGCCAGAGAGAAGGAAAAACCAATTAGAACTGTCATTATTCACTTCTGAGTGACTCTTTTCAAAATATCACTTTCTCTGGGGCTGCCCCTGGATCCCTGGCAGTGCCCCAGGCCAGGCTGGGCACTGGGGCTGGGAGCAGCCTGGGACAGGGGAAGGTGTCCCTGCCATGGCAGGGGTGGCACTGGGTGGCTCTGAGGTCCCCCAGCCATCCCAGTGTGATTCCATGGTCTCCCAGTTCCCCAGTTACCATTGTGGGTTGTCTGCTCACAGAGCTCCCTGCTCAGCTGCCCTGTCTTGTTCCACTCAGGAATCAGGGCCTGCACTTGCACACAATAAACTGTCCATGGCTCCAGCTGGGCCAGGATCTCAGAGCCGTGCCTGGTGTCCACCTGAGCCACCTGGAAACACAAAAACACAACAAATGGAAGCGTGTGAGATCAGGGACTCAGCTCTGGAATTAGCTAAGGAATAACCAAGGAATTGCAATTACAATTACTTACTGTACAACCATCCACACCACTGACCTTTGGGCTGTTTCCAGCAGCACTAACGAAGTTTTAGGCTAATGAGGGATGATAAATGAGATCTGGTGGCAGCCAGGAACTGTCACCCAACCAAATGAGATCAGCTAGGAGCACAGCTACACACAAACACCATCTAACTGGAGAGGCAGCAAGTGGGATGGAGGGACAGCACAAGAGGAAAAGGCCTCAGGTTGTGCCAGGGGAGTTTTAGATTAGGAATCATTTTTAAACATTTTTAAAACTCCAGGGGAGTTTTAGATTGGACATTAGGAAAATTTCCTTCACTGAAAAAGGTGTCAAGCCCTAGAAAAGGGTGCCCAGAGAAATGGTGCAGTCCCCACCCCTGGAAGAGTTAAAAAATGTGTAGATGTGGCACTTGGGGACGTGGGTTAGCAGGGAACACGGGCTGCTGGGTTAAAGGCTGGAAGTGCTGACCACAGAGGGCTCTTCCAACCTCGCCAACTCTGTGATTCTGTGATCTGTTATCTAGGCAAAACCAAAAGAAAGAAAGAAAATATTTCTGGGAGCTGTGAGGTGGCTGAGCAGATGAATTTGCTGTTCAGGATCAGCTGTGTCCCTGTAAGTGCAGAGCATCCCTCAGCAGGAACAGGGGACTCTCCAGGCAGGTTTCAATCCTGGAGCAAGCACCCCTCACAAATAACCTGTGGAGTTACCCAGCTCTGCCTGCTGCCTCTGACCCCAGGGATGTCCCAGACCTGCTCCTGGAGTGCTGCAGGCACAGACTCCAAGTGCAGCTGTGCTCCTCCAGGTGCAGGAGTGGCTGCAGCCTCAGGGAGGGGAAACCCAGGCTGCTGCCTGGGAAATGGTGAGCCCTGAGCTCTGGAGCTGGGTGGCAAGCACTGTGCAGTGACAGATACAAACCACAATTACACCTGGGGGCTCCAGTCTATGAAACTGCACGGATCTACAAAGCACTCATGAACTGGGACTGGGGTCTGCTGGTCACAGGCTTCCTGTTTGCCTGAAACAGAGGCCAAAATGCTCTAATTAATACATAATTAATGGTCTTTCTCCATGCACTGTGTATGGAGGAGCACAACTGCCTGTGGAACAGGCTGGCCCTGACAGGGAGAAAGGGAACTGCAGTGGATACAAACTGCAGAGCTGCAGGTGGCCACAGTGAATGAAAGCCTTACCTATTTGTAGATATTTTTGGGGACAAAAAACCCAAAGTCCCACTAAGAGGGAAAAAACACAGGGTTATTGATAACTATGGGAAGAGAAAATTCTGTGCATGCTGCTGTGTAAGTACACAGCTCCTGCATTTACTCCGAGTCCCAGCTGCAGTGAACAGACCTGATTAATTGTAATTAGTAGAGATCCATTTTTACCCTTAGAATCACAGAATCCCAGACTGGGTTGGGTTTAGAGGGACCTCAAATCCCACCCAGTGCCACCCTGCCATGGCAGGGACACCTTCCCCTGTCCCAGGCTGCTCCCAGCCCCAGTGCCCAGCCTGGCCTGGGGCACTGCCAGGGATCCAGGGCAGCCCCAGCTGCTCTGGGCACCCTGTGCCAGGGCCTGCCCACCCTGCCAGGGAACAATTCCCAATTCCCAATCTCCCATCCAGCCCTGCCCTCTGGCACTGGCAGCCCTTCCCTGGCTCCTGTCCCTCCAGGCCTTGTCCCCAGTCCCTCTGCAGCTCTCCTGGAGCCCCTTCAGGCCCTGGCAGGGGCTCTGAGCTCTCCCTGGAGCCTTCTCCTCTCCAGGTGAGCCCCCCCAGCTGTCCCAGCCTGGCTCCAGAGCTCTGCAACCCGTGCCAGCCCCTCCAGGAGCTCCCAGGAGTTCCAGGATGGCCTTTTCCAGGCAAAGCAGAGATGAAGGTGAGGGAGTGAGCGTACCCAGGAAGCAGAGGCTGGCTGTGTGTCTGGGCTGCCCTTCTTCCAGTAGAGGATCCTGTACCTCCAGGAGCCATAGTACAGCCTCAGGGGCCACCTGTCCTGCTCGTGCTCTGCAAAGGGCCCCGACACGTCCACGTGCAGCGCCCCCGACTCCGACTGCAGCCTCACCTCAGGGGGGCCGATGGTGGCTGGGAGAGAGGGGAGGGGAGGGGAGGGGAG
>VZRH01005963.1:23004-41136 GCA_013397555.1 Urocynchramus pylzowi
TATTCCCCTATTATATGATTATATAGTAGTCATTAAATCAGTAGTATTAGTGGAATACAGTAGAGTTGAATAAAGCAGCTGTTCAGCACTCTGAAATCACGGGACCCAGAGCATGTTACCCCCAGCTGGGGTTCACCTTTCTACAGGCAGTAATTTCTGTTCCTGGGCCAGGTGTAAATCAATGCTTTCCTCACAGAACTGCTCTGCAATTTGACTTCACCTTTGCAGTTAAACAGCAGGTACCAATGCAGGCTGCCTTCCCACCCCCCGAACTGAACTCAGCTCCCTTCTGCCGGCTGTGGTGACTCCAGGGGAGGAAGGACCATTTCCATGGCTACCACTCACTTCTCCTTCTGGCCAAACTGCCACAACACCTGTCTGTCCTGAGCAGAGCCCCAGAAAAGTGCTTTACTGGGGGTTTTGTGGGGCTTGGTTATGATCAGCTTGAAAAATGAAAACATTTGAATTATTTCTGCCTCGTGCCATCAGATTTCTTGGCTGAAAATTAACCTTTCTCTGTGAGAGTGGGTTTTTTTTGAAGTAAGAAAAAATAGAAATTAAGCTTTTTGTCCGGCAAAGCAATGAATAAGGAAGTAACTGAATTTCTTTAGCTATACAGGAAGGCTGGCTCCTTGAAGACAACTTCTCCCTAGCTGGAAAATAGAAATGTGCCTTATTTTAAGAGAAAAAGATGCTTTGTTTGAAAATCTCCTCCAAAGAGGTGATCAGTACTATGACAGTGAACTTACTTTGCTTTCTGCCAGTGTTACAACTAAGATTTTATAGTTCAGTGTAATTAAATGTATTCAATTATGTAATTAATGATAAAATCTAATTAATGACAAAATAGAAAATAGAAATATGCCTTATTTTAAAAGAAAACGATGCTTTGTTTGAAAATCTTCTCCAGAGGTTATCAATACTATGACAGTGAACTTACTTTGCTTTCTGCCAGTGTTACAACTAAGATTTTACAGTTCAATGTAATGAAATGCATTCAATTACGTAATTAATGATAAAATAAAAATAATTATAAAATAGAAAATAAAATATGCCTTGTTTTAAAAGAAAATGATACTTTGTTTGAAAATCTTCTCCAAATAGGTTATCAGTACTATGACAGTGAATCTACTGTGGTTTCTGCCAGTGTTACAACTAAGATTTTATTGTTCAATGTAATTAAATGTATTCAATTATGTAATTAATGATAAAATAGAAATATGCCTTATTTTAAAAGAAAATGATGCTTTGTTTGAGAATCTTCTCCAGAGGTTATCAATACTATGACAGTGAACTTACTTTGCTTTCTGCCAGTGTTACAACTAAGATTTTATAGTTCAGTGTAATTAAATGTATTCAATTATGTAATTAATGATAAAATAGAAATATGCCTTATTTTAAAAGAAAATGATGCTTTGTTTGAAAATCTCCTGCAAAGAGGTGATCAGTACTATGACAGTGAACTACTGTGCCTTCTGCCAGTGTTACAGCTAAGATTCCGTGATTCTGTGTAATGAAGTGCTGAAACACCCGTTATGCTCTACTTCTGTGGCAGAGCAGGCAGTGTTTGGGAAGAGCAGGGCAAGGCTCACTGTCATCCATGGGCTGGAAGGGCAGGGTGAGCCAGGGGGAGCGCAGCAGCCCCGCCTCGGCGCGCAGCCGCAGCTGGTAGTGCCCGTACGGCGACAGCGAGGACACGTCGCAGCGCGGCAGCCGCAGCCCCGTCCTCAGCGTCTCGTAGCTGTCCCCAGGGTAGTAGATGCTGCAGGGAGCACAAACAGATGGGTCACTCCAGCTGGCTAAATGGCTGCAAGGCTGCAGAGCTGCTACTGCAGGCAGCCAGCAGTACTGGACACAAACGTGCGCCCAGTGCGTGGAAGACTGGCACCAGGGAATTTACACTCAGTGGCACCAGGGATTTTACACTCATCTATAAATCCATTATAGGCTTAATGAGAAACTTAAGGGTTAAATGGTGAACTTAAGGATTAAATGGTAAACTTAAGGGTTAAATGGTGAACTTAAGGATTAAATGGTAAACTTAAGGGTTAAATGGTGAACTTAAGGATTAAATGGTAAACTTAAGGATTAAATGGCAAACTTAAGGATTAAATGGAAAACTTAAGTATTAAATGGCAAACTTAAGGATTAAATGGCAAACTTAAGGATTAAATGGTAAACTTAAGGATTAAAATTCTAACGCTGTAAAAAATGCCCTTTTCCTGGCAGGAAAGACTGCATTCAGCAGGCAGGAGTTCAGAGAAGCCAGCAAACACTCAGCCAGTGCTGCTGCAGGGCCCTGCTGTCCCACTGGGACTCTGCTCAGAGCTGTCTCCAGGATCTGCACGAGGAAAAGCCAGAGAAAACAGGGCTGGGGAGTGACCAGGAACTGTTCACGGGACAGAAGCACAGAAGGTGTGGGTTAGAGGGACCTCAGAGCCCTCCCAGTGCCACCCTGCCATGGCAGGGACACCTCCCACTGTCCCAGGCTGCTCCCAGCCCCAGTGTCCAGCCTGGCCTGGATCAATACATGATTTAATAGATGATATTTAATAATTTTATTCTTTCTGCTTTGCATCAAAAGCCTGCCCAGAAATGTGCTGACCAAGGGACCATGGCTACAGAATCCAGAAAAATCTTCTCTCAACCAAGCACGAAGAGAAGGCTCTGGGCAAGGCTTAGAGCTCCTGCCAGTGCCTGGAGGGGCTTCTAAAGAAGAGGGAGGACTTTTACATGGGCACAGAGTGCCTGGAGCCAGGGAATGGCTCCCAGTGCCAGAGGGCAGGGCTGGATGGGAGATTGGGAATTGGGAATTGTTCCCTGGCAGGGTGGGCAGGCCCTGGCACAGGGTGCCCAGAGCAGCTGGGGCTGCCCCTGGATCCCTGGCAGTGCCCCAGGCCAGGCTGGGCACTGGGGCTGGGAGCAGCCTGGGACAGGGGAAGGTGTCCCTGCCATGGCAGGGGTGGGATGGGATGGGAGCATCTGAAAGAGCAGGGAAGAGCAGACAGCACAACCAGGTCTCTTCAATCACAGGTAAGAGTCCCGTGAGAGAGCAAAACCACGCAGACAGCCAACAACACCCCATGTTAGAGTATGTTTGTGCTTCCAAAACAAACAGGACAAAGCTGCCTTGGGTGTGAGTGCCCAGGAAATGCCTCTGCCCTGTCCTTCAGCTCAGCAGAGAAGCCTCTCACAAGCTGAAATAAAGGGACAGCTCCTGGGACAGCAGAGTCCCTGAAATAAAGGGACAGACTGTGCTCTGCAGAGGACACAAATGCCAAGCACACCGAGCTGCAGGGTGTGAATGAGAGCCAGCCCAGCCCAGCCCCACCTCTTGGACTGGACAGTGTAGGTGAGGTTCCCTCTGGGGAACCTTGGTGGATCCCACTGCAAGGTGCTGTGAAGATTGACTGAAGTGATTCTCACGTTCCGGGGCTCCGGGACCGTTCCAGACACTGTGGGAGGAATCAGAACCAGCACCTCAGTGTTTGCTCCAGCTCCTGTCCCTCACCCACAATTCAAATGCAGCCTCTGCCCTGCCCTAGGTGCTTATTCAAAACCTGAGCCAAATTAAATTAAATTTAAATCCTGATGCCTCTCCTGCCTCCTTATGCAACAAAACAAATTACTGGCACCAGTGACTTCCAGTAAGTGCTGGTGGCACCAACATTTCTTGGGCATGACTGAGCTGGTGCTGCCCAGCACTCGGGGCATGAACTCTCCCTGAGACTGTCAAGCCCCAGTTTTTCTAAGCAGTGCTCCAGCAGCACTGTGGGAATAGCAAGGGTGTGGGGATTGATAAACAGAGATAAACCAGAAGCACCTCTGACAGTAAGAGAGCTATTACATATAATTAAATGTAATTAAGTATCATTAATCAGCATTATTCACAAGTGACAAAACCCCAGTTGCTTCCTTTCTTGGAACTGAATAAAAGAAACCCTTAACTAGTGTAAAGTATCAATGAAAAGCCCACTACTGTCATGATTTAATTATTCTTACATAATTGTAAGTATTGAGACTGAAATAGCAAAGATTCCAGCCCATTACTGCACCACAAATGAGCAATGCAAACAAACCCTGCCAGAACAGAGCAATGCTTAAATGTCACAGGAGCCACACCTGATGACAGACTCTAAGATAAATAACACATCTCCCATGTCTATGGTTCACAGAATCATCAGGGCTGGAAGAGACCTTCAGGGTCACCCTGTGGCACCCCAGCGCCCCCAAAATCACTCCTGAGCCATGTCCCCAGCTGATGCAGAAATGAATGAAATTCCTGTGTCAGTCACCCCCCTCTGGCAGGCAAGAGTTTGAAATCTGAACCTGGCTTAAACAAAACCTGTTTCAGACTCCGGTCCAACAGTGTCACCCTTGTACCCAACAAATATAAATCAAACACAGTGCACATCACAAATACAGAAGTTCAAACCCACATTGGTTTGGATTGGGAAGGGACCTCAAATCCCACCCAGTGCCACCCTGCCATGGCAGGGACACCTTCCCCTGTCCCAGGCTGCTCCCAGCCCCAGTGCCCAGCCTGGCCTTGGGCACTGCCAGGGATCCAGGGGCAGCCCCAGCTGCTCTGGGCACCCTGTGCCAGGGCCTGCCCACCCTGCCAGGGAACAATTCCCAATTCCCAATCTCCCATCCAGCCCTGCCCTCTGGCACTGGGAGCCACTCCCTTTATCCTGGCATTCCACCCCTAGTCCAAAGTCCCTCTCATTCCTCTTGGAGCGCTGCCCCCGCTCTGAGGATGAGGGCTGAGGCAGGCACGCAAATTCCCAGGAAACAGCATTTCCTCGCCAGGCTCACTTCCCTCACAGTGCTGCCCACCTGAGGAGCCTCCAGGCAAATTGCTTCATTGGGCACTGTGGATCCAAAGAGATGAAGAAATACTTCTGGGGTTTCAGGTTTGTGCACAGCCCTCCCAGCCCAGGCAGCCCCAGCTGTGCCCCATGGCCACCTTGTCCCCAGCCCAGAGCACTGAGTGCCACCTCCAGGGGACACCTGCAGGGATGGGCACTCCAGAGCTCCCTGGGCAGCCCCTGCCAAGGCCTGAGCCCCCTTTCCATGGGCAAATTCCTGCTGCTGTCCCAGCTGAGCCTGCCCTGGCCCAGCCTGAGGCCGTTCCCTCTGCTCCTGTCCCTGTCCCCCGGCTGTCCCCTCTATGGACGGTGACACGGAGCTCTCGGGCCGCGGTTCCGCCCCCACGCCCGCCTTTCCTCGCCGGGACTCGCAGTGTCCGAGTCGCGGCAGGACCGGCCCCGTTTCCCAGCACAGACTGAGCCGCGGCCCAGGCACCGCGGCGGCCGGGCGGGCTGGCCCCGCTGGCCCCGNGCGGGCACCGGGAGCCGCCCGGGCACCCCGAACCCTTCCGCTTCCCCGCGGGGCGGAGCGGGCACCGGGAGCCGCCCGGGCACCCCGAACCCTTCCGCTTCCCCGCGGGGCGGAGCGGGCACCGGGAGCCGCCCGGGCACCCCGAACCCTTCCGCTTCCCCGCGGGGCGGAGCGGGCACCGGGAGCCGCCCGGGCACCCCGAACCCTTCCGCTTCCCCGCGGGGCGGAGCGGGCACCGGGAGCCGCCCGGGCACCCCGAACCCTTCCGCTTCCCCGCGGGGCGGAGCGGGCACCGGGAGCCGCCCGGGCACCCCGAACCCTTCCGCTTCCCCGCGGGGCGGAGCGGGCACCGGGAGCCGCCCGGGCACCCCGAACCCTTCCGCTTCCCCGCGGGGCGGAGCGGGCGGCGACCCCGAGCCAGAGGTTCCCACACCGTGCCTGTTTCCCCTCACATTTTAAATTTTAAATTGCTCACTTGGGTTTTAAATGTCACAAAAATATTTTAATATGAATGATTAATTGTACAAAATTATATAAAAATAAATTCAAAAAGTGTATTAATGCCTTGATCCACTCTTTTATCAGCTGAGTATCCCTGTCTTTGCCCCCTTTATTCCACTTGATCAGCGTTCTCTGCACAAATACAGCATCCAGCCAGCAGAACAGGTTTCACAAAAATCCAGTGACAGAGATAAAGAGTGAAAAACTGTAAAAGCAGTCTGGTTGAGAGACCAGCCTTCCACTGTCCCAGGCTGCTCCAAGCCCCAGTCCAACCTGGCACCTGGGGGCTGCCAAGGATCCAGGGCCTGCCCACCCTGCCAGGGAACAATTCCTAACTCCCAATATCCCATCCAGCCTTGCCCTCTGGCAGTGGGAAGCCATTCCCTGTGTCCTGTCCCTCCAACACTCAGAAATTGTCTCTCCCCACCTCCACAGGGAACAATTTCTAATCCAAAACTGCCCTCTGTCAGTTTGAAGCCACTCCCTCTTGTCCTGTCCTTCCATCCCTTGTCCAAAGCCCCCCTTTAGGCACCGAGGGGGCTCTGAGGTCTCTCTGGCTCCTTCTCCAGACAAACAGCCCCAGCTCCTTCCGTAGGAGCCCACACTCACAGTATGTTAATGAAAGGACAACATCGGTGTGCTCAGTCCAGAAATAAAAGTTGGACAACACTGGTTCCTATGTCATAAAGTAAAAGCAGTTCTCCCTTCTTCATCTCCTCATGTACCCTGTTACTTGCTCTGTGTCTGAGTCCAAAGAGTCGCTTTCCTCAGAGGAGGAGGAGGAGGAGTTTTGCCACTCCTGGAAGTCACTAGAAGGCGGCGCTGCCTGCCCACCTCCCGCGTCCTGCAGCAGCTGTTCTTGCAGAGCGTGAGCACAGAGCCAGCCACCTGCGTGCTGCTGGGCCGGGGCAGCAGCTGCAGAGCCGTGCTCCTGCTCCAGGCTGCCCAGCAGCACCGTGCCCAGGCTGATGGTGAAGCACTCGCTGTCCCCCTGGGGCTGGCAGCTGGCCCCGGAGAGAGCGCTCAGCACCTCGCCCCTCGTGTCTCTGTCCCCTTCAGGGTGGCCCTGGCGCTCCCGGGGCTCAGCAGCGGGCGTGTCCCCAGCCTGGCTGCTGCTGTGCTCACAGGTGCTGCTCACTGAGTACTGCCCCAGGCTGCTGGGGCTGTCACAGCCCCGGGGGACACTGCCCCTGCCCAGCCTCACCCGCCTGGTGTAGTTGTGGTCACCCAGGGCACTGCTGTCACTGTCACTGCTGTCACTGTCACTGCTGTCACTGTCACTGCAGCCCCTGGCCTTGCTTTTCAGCTCTCTGGGGATGATCTCCACAGAGGCCACTGTTTCTGACTCCGACACCCAAGGGGAGTAGGCCAACTTCCTGATGCACGCCTGGAAGAGGAAAAGGAATTAAATCAACCCAGCCACATTTGCACACAACACCATGAAAAAAAACCCCAAATAACCTCCAGCCATCAGGCTGTCAAACAAATGATTCCTTCTGTGCCACAGTTTGGGCTTCTTCTGCAGAGTTCAGGGCATCTAGGATTGTTCCTTCTTTTCCATTCCTGAACATCACAGAACTCCTGAATAGTTTGAGTGGGAAGGGAACTTTAAAAATCATCACATTCCAATCCCCTGCCAGGGCAGGGACACCTTCCCCTGTCCCAGGCTGCTCCCAGCCCCAGTGCCCAGCCTGGCCTTGGGCACTGCCAGGGATCCAGGGGCAGCCCCAGCTGCTCTGGGCACCCTGTGCCAGGGCCTGCCCACCCTGCCAGGGTGAGCTGAGTCTTGTCACTCTCCCAACTCTTGTAATCACCTCTATCACAGCTGACCAATTTTCATGTCCTTTAGAAATTATCTTTTGAAGCAATCTTCATCCCAAGCCCCGTCTTCCCTCTGCACTTCAGAGGATTATTCAATATTTGAAGCATTCATCATGTTGACTACAGAAAATAAACAAACCCTAGACACTCCTTAATACTGTTCAGCAATTGTTGGGATGTGAAAGTGACACAGCAAAGGACAGAAACATGAGGAAAAAGTCTTAGAAAAAAGTGATACTCATTTGCTCTGGGTATGTTTGTAGAAAATAGCAAATATTTATGCTGACAAACCCTACAGAACTAAATGTAAAAGAAGTCAGAGACTGTAAAAAATAGAACAAGCAAGAAAAGATAAAAGATAGAAACAAGCAATCTTGTTATTTTTGCTTGAAATTTAGTGGCAATTCAATCTATGGAAATAAAAAATTAGCTGGCTCTGGACTGGCTCCCTCTGTGCTTGATCACAGAGGAAGCCCAAGAGAGATTATTTTATTATTATGAAACAGTGAAACAACTTCCCCTCCAGTCTCTCCTCACAGGGCAGCTTCTCCAGCCCTCTGCTCACCCCCTGGCCCTGCTCTGGGCCACACCTTTCGTGCCCTGTGGGACCAGAACTGGGTGGAATATTCCTGGATATTCCCCCTGAGCAGGGTGGGGTGAGCATCTCCGTTAGTAACTTGTCACAGAAATAGCAAGAAATGGTTTTGAATGTTTGTTCTGAAGATCAGACAAAACTCAGCAGCCCAGAGAGCATCTCTGACTGAGGTAAACCACAAATGCAAACATTCTGTGCTCTCACAGACCTGGTACCTAAAGCACAGGATTGGAAATTCCAGCTGTTAAACTTGCTCCTGCCAGCCAGAGAGGGCAGATCTGAGAGCTGTTACATACCAAGGTCTGAGGAAGGGAAAACTTCGGGAGAATAAAACCTGCTGCATGCACACACTTCAGGACTGCAGCAATTATCAGTGAAACACAGATAGCACCTGCCACTGCAGCTTCATGATACCCTGGAGTGAAAAAAACCAAATAAACACACATGGAGGAAGTGTCCCACCACCACATTCCAGATCTCACAATCACAACAGCTATTAGGAATCACCAGTAATTTTGGCTAGAAGAGACCTGTGAAAGCCAAATTCAAAACAAGACCAAGTCCCAGATCAGCTTCAGGAATTACAAAAGAAGTGACTCCATCTTTCTACAGAGTTAGTGGAGATCTGTATGGCTCAGGGGATTGCCAAGAGATTTGTTGCCCCAAAGTCAGTGGGGTTTTATATTTCACTCCTAAATACCCACAATGGTTCTCTCTTGGAATGTTTATCTCTGCCAGTGAGGCTCCAAGGGACAGCACCCAGGGAGGGGCTGGGCCAGGAGGGATTTAGGTTGGATTTTAGGGAAAGGCTCTTCCCCAGAGGCTGCTGGCACTGCCCAGGCTCCCCAGGGAATGGGCACGGCCCCGAGGTGCCAGAGCTCCAGGAGCCTTTGGCACCCCAGCGCTGCCAGGGATGCCAGGCTGGGATTGCTGGGGGTCTGGGCAGGGCAGGGGTGGCACTGGGGCATCCCTGGGGGTCCCTTCAGCTCAGGACATTCCATGATCCTGTGATCATTTGTTTTTTAGGATTGAACTGTAAATGCCCCTACACCAAAAGAACACATTGCACAGCCAGACCAGCCCCCTGCCCCACTGCTCCACTACCTTGCCGAGCCTCTGAGTCTGCAGTGACACATTTCCAGGGGGAGGGGACAGAATTCTTGTTCAGGGATGCAGTGACCCCCACGGACACGCAGTAATTCCTGCTGGGATACAATTCCTCAATGACAGTACTAAACACCTCTTCAGTGGTTCTCTGTCGTGGCCTCTGCCATGAGAAACAATGTTTTGAAGTCAGTTATTGGCTGAAAAGAGCCCCTGCTCACTCCTCCAGACCTGCCCCCCTGCAGTGAAAGGAAGCTCAGATTCTGCTGGCCATGGTCTCTCTTTTCTTCCAAGAAATCTATTTCTATGTTTGCTTTTGCTTCTATCCACATATTTGTTTTTGGGAGCCCGTTAACCATCAGAGCCATTTTATGCCCTCTGTGTTCCTCCCCTAAAGCACAACTATTCCCAATTTCCCTACCTTATGCTGTCCATCCTGTGACTTCAGTGTGATATCATAATCCAGCTCTTCATAGATATCAATTAAAGACAGCAGCTTCCCCTTGTCTCTGAAGTGAGAGGCTGGCAGCTTTATGGTGACGTTGAGGCAGTTTGGACAGGAAGTGACATTCACTTCTGGTGGTCCCAGAATTGCTGTTGGAAAACAACAAAGAGGAAAAAATGATGGAAAAAATACAGTTCCACTTTATCCAGTGCCAATTCCATCTCTGTGATGAACACAGAGCTGGCTCAGCACACTCCAGAGTGATCACTGCTGTGAATCCACAAGGCCTTGCAACATTTAACTTTCACATCCAAATCATCATTTCCTACATGGTCAGATTTTAAAGGAAAAGGAGTGGAAGAAAGAAACAGAAAGGGAATAGAGGCTTTGCTCCAGCTTCACAGAGATGTCATCTTTGTATCTACCTGAGATTAAAGCTGAGGCTAAAGTACAGAATAGAATCCTGGAATGGGCTGGGTTGGGAAGGACCTTAAATCCCACCCAGTGCCACCCCTGCCATGGCAGGGACACCTTCCCCTGTCCCAGGCTGCTCCAGCCCCAGTGCCCAGCCTGGCCTTGGGCACTGCCAGGGATCCAGGGGCAGCCCCAGCTGCTCTGGGCACCCTGTGCCAGGGCCTGCCCACCCTGCCAGGGAACAATTCCAATCTCCATTTAACTCTGCCCTCCTTCAGCTTGAAGCCACTCCTCCTAGTCCTGTCCTTTTTATTAAACCAGCTGCTGAGGGACTGCAGGGCTCCTCCTCAGGGATGTCCTTCAGTTCTCCTTGTGCCACTGTCCCCATTCCCTGCAGTGTTCCCTCAGTTCTGACTCTGGAAGGGGACACAGCAGCTGCCTCTGCTGAGCTCAGGGGAAACATCAGCAGTTCATCCTCCACAGCTCTCCAGCTGCTCCTCAATATCTAGCCCCATTTCAAGCAGAGCCAAGGGTGAAGCCACCTCTGGCAATACAGACAAGTACCTTCAGCAGGGAGAAGGGCAGACTGATGGACAAACAATCTCTTCCCTACATCTGATGCAGACCTGGCATTTTTTAACTCAACAGTCACTATTTGAACACACAAAACCAATGTTGTTTTTTGAGTTATGTAACTTACACAGGCAAGAGATTTTTACTTGGTGTTTGTCAATGCACAACTGTATTTCCTTTATATTTACAATGTGTTTATTTCAAAACCAGAGCCTCATTCCTTTATCTGAACTATTCATTTTAGAAACTTATGTACTTAGGGCTTTATAACAGATATATGAAATACTACATATAAATAGCCACCAACCCAGTCAGTGTGGAGTCTTACAGCAAAGGCAGCAGAACATAATTCAGGCATCAGCTGCTAATGAAAACTACAAAAAGAAGAAATGCAGAGAGAGAACTTACTCTCAGTGAGTGGCACAAAACGCAGCACAGAAGAATTGAGCACCTGAGCTCCTCCAATGCTCTGAACAAGGGCATAATACTCATGGGATGTGTCCTTGAACTCCTCTGTCAGCTCACAGGAGAGCTGGGCAATGCCTGAACACTGCTGAGCACTCATCCAGTTCTGGCTCCTGCAGAAAAGAGCAAAAGAGTCTCAATTTTCTGATATGAGAAGGCATGAGAGTGTGAGGAGAGCATGTATCAGAAAAAAACAACAACAACAAAAAAACCACCCACAAAACAAAAAAACAACAAAAAACAAAAACAAAAAAGAAAAAAAAAAAAACCAACAACAGAAAAACTAAGGAAAAAACCAAGAAAAACAGAAAGCCTTACTATTTTCACAGAATCCCAAATCCCTGAGGCTGGAAAAGCCCTCCCAGCCCAGGCAGTCCCAGCTGTGCCCCATGGCCACCTTGTCCCCAGCCCAGAGCACTGAGTGCCACCTCCAGGGGACACCTGCAGGGATGGGCACTCCAAAGCTCCCCCCTCTTTGGGTCAATAAACATTAAAAGCAGAATTTGTGCCTTATTTTGTGTGACTTGCCTGTGGTCTCTGTACAGCACGTTGTAGGATGCTGGCACAGCTGGGTCATGTTCTGCCTGCCAGGACAAAATGTGCTGGAAGTTGTGGGAGTCCATCTGGAGGTTGTAGGGAAGACCCTCCACAACTCTTTCTAGAAAGGAAAAAATAACAAAAAAAAAAACCCCAACAAACAACTCTGAGCTTTGCAACAATTCCAATAAATAACCCCATTTAGAGCAGCTCAGGATTTGCCCCAAAAAGCAGCCACAGGGCAGAGCTCAGCACAACAGACAGCAATGCAAGCACTGTGCACATGGATTACACTTCTGAAAGTTCTTCAAAAAGCATGAAGTTCCAAAATGATGATTGGTGAGGATGTGCAAGCTATGCAATGTGTTAGGAAAAGCATTGTAAAGATGGTAACTCTTACCAGGCAGGCTGCAAACAGCTGCAGACAGAAAGGTGAGGCACACTGGAAAGTGAAACTCTGTATTAATGCATTGGTGTATCCACAGGACCTGACTTTTGTTGCAAGTATTCGTTTGCAACAACTGGGTTCATACCCAGCACTCCCTGGTGGAGCTGTTACTTTCTCTCACACCTCCCTAGACTTTCCTACACTTCCCTCCTTCCCCAGAGCCTGGGAGAAGTGTCCATGGACCGGGGGCTCTGAGGAGGAGCTGGTTCCTGGGTCCCTACACTGCTCCCTCCATGTCAGGTTCAGGACTCAGTGTCAGCAAAGCCACCCAAGATGTTCTCATCAAATCATGTCTCAGAGGACTCTGACTGTATTTCAAACACCTCTTCAAGCCATCCCAAGAATTTTAGAACTGATCTGGGAAAATATTCCGTTATTGCTTGACTTACCCTCATAGATCCCAGAATGGTTTGGGTTAGAAAGGACCTTAAAGAAAACCCAGTTCCAGCCCTGCCACTGTCCCAGGCTGCTCCAGGCTGGCACTGCCAGGGATCCAGGGGCAGCCACAGCTTCCCTGGGCAATCCTGCCACTCCAGAGGTTCCTACATCTTCCTGCAAACCTCCCCAGGATGCTGTGATCCTCCCTGGGTCTCCCTGCATCCAGGATTCTTTGCCTTGACCAACCCAGCTTCTCATCATTGCCATCTTTTCAACACAGTGCTTCACAACACTTGAAGTTGTTGTTCTGACTCCTCTAATGTTTTTTTTCCTCAAGACCCTTCAACCTCCCTTCTGCTTTGAGTGCAACAAGGAGAAACTTCCTGTTCTGGTTTTAAGACGTTTTGTGGTCATGCCTCTGACTCAGGAGATGCTGACTCCCACACTCAGTTGGCCAAAGCAGTCATTACTTTAATTCCAAACACATTTTTTCTCTGTTTTACATGACTTCCACGGGAAAATCTGGAAAGTGCCTTTCTTATCTTCCCTAAAACTCTCTTCTGTCTTGACCTTTGTGTTAAAAAGATGTGCCACAGTCAGCAGGACTGCAAAAAAAGAGAAATTTTGGCCTTGAATTAGAAAATTTAAACAATTTTTACGGAGATCCACAAATAATGGGTTTAACTACAGCTAAATGTAGAACAATGGATTTCTTACCAGGTAGGAAATCATCCATTTTGGGGAAAAAAAAAAAATCCAGTGGGGATAAATAAAGCAATATTTTAACAATTATTATCTGAACACAAGCTCAGATTTGTAATAAATTGTGGCTGCTGAATTGCTGCTGTATTCTAGTCAGCATTATTTGATTTTTCAATGTCTCTTCTCTAGCCAAACCAAATTCCTTTCAGTTCAGAGCTCAAATTGCCTCTGAACTTTGTTTCAACAAACAAGTTTAGCAAAGGAAGTTGAACAGTTGCAAAACTGTTTGTGATACACACATACAAAGGAGACACAGCCAAGAAAAATATCTTAGAACAAGTAACTGGGAAGATTGAGCCTGGGGAAACACAGATGGCCTGGAAACTGCAGGGGGAATCTTCTTCAGCATCTTGGCCTGGCTGGAGTTTCTACCACCCCTGGCAGTGCCCCAGGCCAGGCTGGACCCTGGGGCTGGAGCAGCTGGGACAGGGGAAGGTGTCCCTGCCATGGCAGGGTGGCACTGGGTGGGCTCTGAGGGCCCTCCCAGCCCAAACCAGTCTGGGGTTCTGGGATGATGATCTGGCCCTTTTGACAGAATTAAAGGATCCTGACCTAACAAACCCCCTTCTCATAACAAGTACAGCTCAGCTGAACTGAGCTTGTTTCCCCTGCTGATCCAGAAACTGAGGAGTGCTGGAAAAACTCAGAATAAAAAATAAAACCCCTCACACGTAACTGAGAGCTCCTGGATGTGCAGGGAGGCAGAATCATGGACTGGATGGGACCTCAGAGCCACTCAGTGCCACCCCTGCCATGGCAGGGACACCTTCCCCTGTCCCAGGCTGCTCCCGCCCCAGTGCCCAGCCTGGCCTGGGGCACTGCCAGGGATCCAGGGGCAGCCCCAGCTGCTCTGGGCACCCTGTGCCAGGGCCTGCCCACCCTGCCAGGGAACAATTCCCAATTCCCAATCTCCCATCCAGCCCTGCCCTCTGGCACTGGCAGCCATTCCCTGGCTCCTGTCCCTCCAGGCCTTGTCCCCAGTCCCTCTGCAGCTCTCCTGGAGCCCCTTCAGGCCCTGCCAGGGGCTCTGAGCTCTCCCTGGAGCCTTCTCCTCTCCAGGTGAGCCCCCCCAGCTCTGCCAGCCTGGCTCCAGCCCTGCTCATGGTTTATGCACAGGATGGAGCATGCAGGGGTAACACAAGAGATCCTTATTCTGGGAATTACTCCAGGGAGAGCTCTACAGTACCATGCTGGTCTCACTTCATTAGCCCAGCAGGATTATTAATGAATTAATGAGCTCCCTGCAGTGCTGCTCTCTACCCCAAAGGTTCAGGTACTTACCAAGCTGCCAGAGAGGCACTGGCACATCCATTGGGGTTCTCATGGAGATTAACAAACAAACCTCTCTGCTTGCAAAAGGAACATTTTGCTTCTGTTCCTACAAATGCATGACAAACACAAAAAACCCACATTTTACTAAATTATCACAGTAAATTACCTTAGTAAATCACTTTTAACTAACCCAAGGTTTCTGTACAGAATTGTTTTACCCTCTCCAGTGTCTGAGGCAGGGCAGTGGTGCTGAAAGAGTTACTGGGGGGTGGGACACTGATCCTTATAATTTTATGGCCATTTTTGACCATTTTATGGCAAGAGCACTTTGCTATTTCACATGGAATGGGCTCCTACCATTTCAAATAAAGCAGAAACCACTGTATGGTTATTTCTATTAACTTTGCATTAAGTTAGTATCTGAAAATTCAATGCCACTCACTCCAACTTTATTTATACAATGAAAACAAACTTTGCTTAGCTTTGAAACAAACTCATCACTCTTGTAGGAATTGTTCCCAAAAAGGGAAAAGATCAACAGAGCACTTAGAAAAAAATTAATTACAAAGAAGTAATGAAGTTTGTTACATTTTTTTAATGCATAAGATCTATTAAAATAATCCTTCTCTTCACTGTTACTTTTTACTCTAAATAACATGCCCATAATATTAATATCCACAGGAGCTGGTTTTGAGTTAGCTGGGCAAGGGTATTTCTAAAGAATCTTCCCCTCAGGTTTAACAAAAATTAACTGCTTTTTAATTTAACATTGTTTGCAAATAGAACTGGAATTATTTTCTCTGCAAAACAACCAGTTTAAAATCATGCCAGAGCACACTCTGTATATTCATATGTGAATACATTCATATAAAACCCTGTATATTCATATATTAACACAGGAGAGAAGTCACCTGTTAAAATCAGGTGAACTAAAACCCCTTATCTGAGAAGTCAATCTCCCTGCTCCGGTAAATGTCAGGAACTCGGATCTGTGCAACTGACAATGCCACAGCCTCGGGGAATGCTCTCTTCCCCTTATCTGTTGCTTCACTCAAGCAGAAGTCGTTCCAAAGAGCAGCTGCACCTGCAGGTTGGGATTTTCCAGGCTGTTCAAAGTGCTGCCTTCAGGAGAAAGCCTTGGGGATGCAGGATTCACTCGTAAAGCCATTTCCTCTCCCTGTTACCCCCTGCAGTTCAGCCCGGGCCCTGTGCAAAGCACTCCGTGCCCCGGGGATGTGCTGTGTACCTCGGCTCCCTGCCGGCCATGCTGCAGGGATAACACCAACCCACGCTGGCAGTCACAGCAGGCTCCCGCGGGCCTCTGGCTGCTGAGCCACCGGCTCTCCCACACCAGGCATACTCCAAGCCAGCTGGTTTGTTCAGCACCTTCCAGTCTCTGAGAAGATGTGATAAAACAGGTTCATCTCCAGGATTCCACAGCTCTCTAAAGCCAGATGTCCTCTGCAGAGCTATCACTGCCAGGGAGATTCCAGGGCAAAACCATTTCTGTCAGAACTCTGGTGAGCTTTTGTTACCCCTCCTGTTCAGAGCTGCAGCAATCCCTGTGGAGAAGCCATGGAAACAGCAGTGAGGGCAGCCCCAGAGGCCAGGCTGTGCCCACAGCAGATCCCTGGGAGCTGCCTGGAGCCCCAGTGCTCCCAAAGGTCAGGGGACAGTGGCACAGCACCCACAGCTGGAGCTCATGGACACCCAAACCCACAGCTGGAGCTCACGGAGACCCAAACCCACAGCTGGAGCTCATGGAATTCCACACTGCCTGGGGCTGCAGGGACCCCAAATGCCACCCAGTGCCACCCTGCCATGGCAGGCACACCTTCCCCTGTCCCAGCTGCTCCCAGCCCCAGTGCCCAGCCTGGCCTGGGGCACTGCCAGGGATCCAGGGGCAGCCCCAGCTGCTCTGGGCACCCTGTGCCAGGGCCTGCCCACCCTGCCAGGGAACAATTCCCAATTCCCAGTCTCCCATCCAGCCCTGCCCTCTGGCACTGGGAGCCATTCCCTGTGTCCTGTCCCTCCAGGCCTTGTCCCCAGTCCCTCTGCAGCTCTCCTGGAGCCCCTTCAGGCCCTGCCAGGGGCTCTGAGCTCTCCCTGGAGCCTTCTCCTCTACAGGTGAGCCCCCCCAACTCTGCCAGCCTGGCTCCAGCCCTGGGATCAGTTTAGTGGCTCTCAGGTTCAGGCTGGATGGGGTTATATTTGCTTCCAATCAGAAAAGAAAAATAAGCAGCTTTGAGGTTTTGAAAGCCAGTGGCTCGTATTTCAGAAAAGCACTACCTCAGTTCATGAGAAAACACCCCCAATTCTCTGAGACAAGCAGATGGTAGATTTGATTATATAAATCAACTTATGGGAATACTGAGAGGCATAGACTGACTGACAGCACAGAAGTCTGCAGAGGAAGAGTTCTGAGCCTGCACAGGGACCTCTGAGCCCCCCCAGGCCACCCCCCTGGCTAGGCAGGGTCACCTGCAGCAGTGACACAGGAACGTGCCCAGGGGGTTTGGGGGTCTCCAGAGAGGGAGACTCCAGCCCCTCCCTGGGCAGCTGCTCCAGGGCTCTGCCCCTCCAGGGAAGGAAGTTCTTCCTCAGGCTGGGCTGCAATTGCTGTGTTTTAGTTCCTGCCCACGGCTCCTTGTCCTGTCACTGGCACCACTGAGCAGAGCCTGGCACCATCCTGACACCCTTGGAGCTCTATAAAATCCTGAATCCACCCGAGCCAGGGAACCACACTGTGTCTGTAGCATTATTCCCACCCTCAGCTGCTGGAATACTTTGGATAAGCCACTTCTAAAGATATGGAAATCACTTAACCCAAATAACCCAAGGCCATTACCAACAGCCCTTTTTGCATGGGCTACCACAGTGCTGGGCAGGAGCCAGCCTCAGGCTGGGCCAGGGCAGGCTCAGCTGGGACAGCAGCAGGAATTTGCCCATGGAAAGGGGGCTCAGGCCTTGGCAGGGGCTGCCCAGGGAGCTCTGGAGTGCCCATCCCTGCAGGTGTCCCCTGGAGGTGGCACTCAGTGCTCTGGGCTGGGGACAAGGTGGCCATGGGGCACAGCTGGGGCTGCCTGGGCTGGGAGGGCTTTTCCAGCCCCAGGGATTTGGGACCTGCCCGTGGGACACACGGGGACCCTCGGCGATGCCGCAGCCCGGGGTGGGGACACAGCAAACCACGCCTGGGCCAAGGGGCGCTGGAGAGCCCACGGCAGCCGCTGCTCCTCACGAACACCAGGCCTTGGTGCGATTCCCACCCAAAGCCATCCCCAGGCACCTCCCAGGCTGCCGCCGGGGTCGATGCCGCGAGCGGGCGCTGCCCAGGGCACACCCGGCGGGGCTCGGGGCTCCGTGTGCGGTTCAGGCGGCTCCACACGGGCCCGGGCCGCACACGGCGCCAGCAGAGCGCTCCCGGGAGGCACGGAGCCCTCCAGGGATCCCCTGGAGCGGCGGGGCAGCGGCGGG
>VZRH01005971.1:0-14224 GCA_013397555.1 Urocynchramus pylzowi
ATCCCTGGAAATGTCCAAGGCCTCTTTGGATGTTACTTGGAGCAACCTGGGATAGTGAAGATGTCCCTGCCATGGCAGGGGTTGCAACTGGGTGATCTTTAATGTCCCTTTTAACCCACACCATTTTGTGAGTTTATGAAATAAGCATCCAGGTTTGTTTATCAAACTCATTCCAGAGAAGCTATTCCCAAGTCACTGACTTCAACCAAAGATGGCAGAACACAGGATATTGTTCTTTCACACAGCACTCCTAGTTAACTTTGAGTCTGGTTACATCAAGGCTGCCTTCAGCTATTCCCCATATTCATTCCTGCAGTCTCCATGACCCTTTGGATGAAACTTCCCTCTGTTCCATTTCCCTTTGTGCAATCAAGCAGTCTATTTACTCTAATAAACAGCTGCTGCTGTTGGGATCCGTTTATTGCCTGTTTGTCCCAACAAACAGGGGAGACACAGCTGGGGGAAAGCCAATCCACAGCCTCTGATATGCAGCACCGTTTTGGGATAATTAACAGTGCTGCTAATTAATTCTGTGTGCAGACCAGTGACACATGGTGTGTTTGCCTGAGCCATGCTCTGTGTGTGGCCATGAGTTACAGACTATTGCAGGAGAAGAACTCACATATTTGTGAACTGTCAGGAGATGCAGCCTGCAGGACTCGGGAGTAGGGGGAAGTTAATCTTTAGGTTTCTCCATCCTTCTGCACAGCTACAAGTTCCAGGGGGATCCAAATGCACTCCCACCTCCACAGGCAGGAGAAGCAGGGCATGTTTGAAGCTCAAGAATTGATAATTGGTAAAAAAACTTCAGGGAACTGTAGAAAAATTAGTTTCTGCCCAGTATGATGCTCCCTAAGGCTTCTCTCTTTCTCTCTCTGAGGAATCTCTTGAAGTTTTTGAGTGGGAAGAAAACACTTAAAACTTGGCATTTCCTGGCAACTGCCCACCCTGTAATTTGCATTAAAGCCGGGAAGGGATGCTGCTGGTGGGGAGGAGATGGAGTGGGCAGGGAAAGGACTGGGCTGAGACATCTGCAGGTGAAGCTGCCCCGTGGCCCCTGCAGCTTGGGGTGGGTCCCAGGAGCAGCACCGGAGCTTTGCCTTGGCGATCACAGAAAAGCAGGTGAGGCTAGAGCAGGGGCACTGCAGTGGCAGCACTGCAGACAGAACCAGACAGCTTCTGAAGAAAAAAATGCTCCCCAAAAATTCCCTCAAGAACCAGCAGCCATGCTGGTGTGTGCTGGTGTTGCCCACCACATTCCGAGGCAGCGCTGGAGACCCCCAGGGCCCCGCTGGGACAATCCTTGTTACCTGTGGGAACAAGGTGAGAGCTGAGGCAGGGTTGAGGTACTGACAGGGATGAGCAGCCCCAGGAATGTTTGACTCCAAAGGACTTTCTCACAGCTGAGGAGTTTGCAGCTGCCTACTGGGCAAAATCATTCCGAGTCTTTTGGGCAGCTGTACAGGAGGGAACTTGCAAGCAGATTTTGGGGAGATATGCCTTAAATCCCTGAGAGCTTAGTGCCAGAACATCTCTTAAGATCTTGGTGAATGTGCCTGATGTCTTGCCAAGACAGAGCCCAGCAGATAAATACCTGGAACAAAATTATAAATACCTGGAATACCTGCTGTAGGGAGGTGGCACTAGGCGGATTTGTAGCTTCTTTGAGATATCAAAATAATATCACAGGGATTAAAAAATAGCTACTTTTAATGTGAGCTACTCCAGATTTGGAGTTTTTAGCCACACTCACCATCAGTGACCCAGTGGGTAAGATTCCCAAAATTTCCCTGCTCTGGACCCTGCTCTCTTTATGCTGAGGGTCTGCAACCCCCCAGTCCCTCACCTCCTCCTGTCCACGGCTGTCTTAGGCAAACCAGGCACCAAGGTTTGGAGGAGCTTGTGGAGTCGTTGTACCAGGGACCTGACACCTTCCAGCAGCCCCCACACCTTCTTCACCCTGCAAAAGCAAAGTACATGGGCTGAGTTTAATGATGGCTGAAGGCAGCAAGAGGGGAGGGTGTTTGTGGTGAATGCACACTGCAACAATCTTTTCCATAACCAAGAGATGCTGTGGCATTCCTGCCAGCCTCACCCACTCTCCCTTGGATCTTGCCTTCAGGGAACACCGAATCCCTCCATGTGTCCCTTCAGCTGCCCTGCCCCTGCTAAGGGCACAGCCCCTGGTTTGTGTGTCATTCCCTAATGCCACTGTTGGGATGTTCTTACCCCTTCCTGAATAAGGCTGGGAGCCTGTAGGGCTGCAGCAGGACCTTCGCCAGTGGGTCCTGCAGTCCATTCAACTGCTCCTTCTTCCACAAGCCTGCACCCAGGAGTGACAGCACAGAAGGAAATCAAGACCAGTAATTACAAACAATGAAATAAATGCAATAACTCCTCTGGCCCAGCTCAGGTAGGTACTGAAACCCAGGCCAGAGTCCAGCTAGAGCCACTCTTACAAAGTCTCTTTTCAATAGAAATATTTACTCTAATAAATAATTCAGTAATGTCTTAAATATAACACTGCTGCTCTTGAAGGCTGCAGCAGCCCTAAACCCAAGCTGAGCACCCCAAATCCTCTACCTGGCAGGAAGTAAGGGCTCAGGCACTGAGGGACCCTTTTGTACAGGCCAGGGTGTGTCCCATTGGATTTTCCAGAGTCATTCTTCCCACAGGTGCTGCCGAAGCGGAAATTGCCATCGAAGTAGTTAAAGCCAAAGGCATCTGGGAAACATGGAGAGAAAGGGATGATGTTTGTCTGTGTCACACCGAGGTGCCCCTCGGGTCCTGGGGTGCCACTTACTGTTCCTGTATAGGAAAAGGGCAGTGTCCTGGTACCCCTGGGAGAAAATGTCGTTCAAGACCTGCAAGGAGAAGCACTTGAAGTCATTAAAGAGCCCTGACCCCAGTACTACAGCATCTATCCAAAGCTGTTTGACTGTGGAGGGTTGGGATGGCCCATTTGGGAAGGCAGCAAGCGCTGGTTGGTTTCCAACCACCACAGCACCAGTCAGAGAAACACAGAATGGTTTGGGTTGGAAGGGACCTTAGAGATCACCTGGTTTTTTCTGGTCCTTTGCAGGTTGTGAACCCCATCCCAAGCTGGCCACCCATCAGCAGTGTCCCTTCCCCAAAATGTACTGCAAAAACAGTGGGTGCTGCCCCCTCCCTTTGAAATCCCATTAATTAACAGTGGAGATTGAGCTGAGCCTTAAATCTTGAGAAGGCAGGAGCAGCATTAATCTTTTCACCAAAACTAAGCTGGGAGAAGTCCTGGTGGGCTCACCATGGTGCTGGGTGGAAAGAGGGCGTAGCTGATCCTGCACAGGTTCTCTATGGAGATCTGGATGCTGCCGTTGAAGATCTGGAAGCAGAAGAAGATGGCAGGGCAGTCGCGGGGACAGATGTCCAGCTCGCCGGTGAACGGGGACACGGTGATCACGGGCTCCTCCAGGCTGGACACGGGCTGCAGGCCCGTGAAACCTCCGTCCACGTAGCGCTGGGGGAGGAGCAGAGGGAGGCTTTGCTTTGGGGACCTATGCAGTGTCACTCAGCTGGGAGCCAGCAGCTGCACAGGTGACACTCCTGTCATGAGCCCATCCCAGCTTGTGCTCCCTTCCCACTTCCAGCAGCGTCTTGTCCCACCTGTGCTCTTTATCCCTTTGCCAGCTCCTTCCCCTGCCCTGCCTGTGGCACCCAGCCAGCTCCTACAGACCAGGTCTGTAATCCACAGCAGTTATTAAAATGGAAATATAATTATTTTCATCCACAAAGCTTTGTACAACAATTTTTGGCAGTCAAGAGCCAATTCAGACATCACCAAAAGCACAGTGTTGTATATCTTTCAAGTCCTAAGCTCGAGCAGTAGGGCCCCCACGTTTAATAATTGCTTGCAGATTCATGGGGGATTACTCACTGGACAAGGAAAATGTCAATTGCTCTATTCCAAAAGGAATCTGGATTTACCACCCACCTCAGTGGGACTGGAAGTTGCAGCTGATGGAATCAAATGTTGCTGAAATAACAGTGCAGAGAGGCCTCACAGAGCAATCACAGACCTGGGGATGGGTTGGGTTGGAAGGGACCTTAAAGCTCATCCCATTCCACCCCCTGCCATGGGCAGGGACACCTTCCACTATCCAAGGTTGCTCCAAGCCACGTCCAACCTGGCCTTGAACACTTCCAGGGACCTTAGAGACCCTCCCAGTGCCTGAAGGGGCTCCAAGAGAGTTGAAGAGGGACTTTGGAAAAGAGATGGAGTGACAGGACAAGGGGAAATGGCTTCCCACTGCCATTAGAGTTAGATGGAATATTGGGAAGAAATCCTTCCCAGTGAGGGCGGTGAGGCCCTGCACAGTTGCCCAGAAAAGCAGTGGCTGCCCCAACCCTGGAAATGGGTGCACTGGAAAACACTGCCAAGCTCCTCCTTCCCCTCCCTCAGACAAGCAGAGCATGGAAATGCTCAGGGCTGGGGGAGGATCCTCCCACGAACTCTCGATGTCTCAGCTGTGCAAGTCAGCACCTGAGCCGAGGGATGAACCTGCACTGCAGCCAGGCCCTGCCCGGGATAACTGGATTGTGTCTCAGAGTCCCACTGTGGGCGTCCTCTCATCTCACTCACAGATTTGCAAGGTCATCCCCTCTGCCCATGGGCAAAGCAGGAGAGAGCTCTCCAGATGGCAATTCCACCCAGCTGTCATCTTCGGATGTGGTGAAGAATAAGCTGAAGGGCTTTATCATCCTCCATTAACTAAAGGAAAAGCCTAGACACACCTATCCCTCCCCGGTCTCTACATTCCTCCTTTACAGAGGAATGTAAAGTTCAAACCAAGAACACCCTGCCTGGGAGCGTGTGTTTTAGTGGAAATATCACTCACCACTCCTCGGTAGGATGGAGGGATGAATCCACAGTAAATAGGAAGAAAGCAGCTGCAGAGGAGAGCCTGTGGAGGAGAGGAATTGCAGAAGTCAATGTTCCCATCAAACTTCTTCTGGACAAAAGCTGCTGACTTGGTGCCTGAAAATTCAACCTTGACAAAGTCTGGAACCAGGCTGTTGATGCCACCTGGACTTTGCTGGGGACTGTAGCAAGAAAGACTTCAAGAAAGGGAAAACATCTGATTTCATTGAAGTGGAAACACTTCTCTGGAGAAAGGTACAACACTGCATTTTTTAATTTTACAACTGCCAGAATTAGTAGCTGTAAATCTACATGTTCATGTCCAACACTGCCCTTTGATGGTGGCAAGCTGAAGCTTTGGGGCCAATTTCCATCTTTGCAGGTTTTTGGATAAAACCAAGACACCCTCACAAGGCATCCTCACCCTACTGGGATTTGTCAGTGGTAAAGCCACTGCTGGGGCATTTGCAACCATTTCCCACCAATGTCATCAGCTGGGAAGGAGCACCCCGTGCTCCTGGGCTACCTAGAGGAGGCACCATGGGGTGAACTCCACACCTCCATGGAGCTGCCATCCTCTACTGTCTCCCCAGGACTTCACAGTCACCTCTGTTAGGACTTTACCCTGGGATTCTCCCCCCAGCAGATAATTTACCGGTTAATGAGCTGCTTGTTGTTCAGCAGCAGCTTTGTCCAGCTCTTTCCTCCCAGGAAAGTGCCGAGACAACAAGGAAAACCATTGCCAGATGGCTGAGGAGAGACCTGTAGGGAGAGCTGAGAGGTCCCATCAGCACTGACAGGGCTCTTTGCAGAGTCACTATTAGAGCCCCAACATCAGCTGTATGAGGCTGGAAACAAACCTCCTGCTTTTTTAGCATGATTTGTTCCATCTGATCCTGGAACTCAAACCTTCCTCCCTGCCCCCAAGCTCATGGAGCCCATTGGGGTGGGAGCACGGCTCTGGCAGAGCCTCCTGACTCTCTCCCCATGTTGGGTAGAAAAAGTGCAGTTAAAGCCATCAACAATTGGGCTAAGTCCATCCCAGGCAGTCAGTGGAGCCCTTCCTAGGGCACCAGAGGAAGGTCATGTACCTGAATGAGCTCCTCCTTGGAGCTGAACTCCGAGGCCATGACGTTCTGGCCGTCCACCACCCGCGTCAGCGAGATGTGCAGCCGCCCCGAGGCCAGCAGGTAGGAATCCTCCGGCAGCATCCGCTGCAGGACTGTCCTGAGATTGGCCAGCAAGCTGCACTTGGGAGAGAGGGGGCCCAGGATGGTTTTCCTGACTTCCGTTGCCAGTGCAAAGAAAAACTCCTTTAGGTCATCTGAAAGAGGCGAGGGAAAGATGGAGAGAAAGTCAATATGCCTGCTGCACTAATTTTAAATTATATTTTAAATTAAAGTTATATTTTAAATCCTATTTTTAACACTCATCACAAATAAAGCTTCTTGCAGCCCCTCTGTGTGACCCCAGGATGATACTGCTGCTACAGTGGGGGATGTTGAGGCAGGGCAGAAAGGGGGGCATGACCCCCATAATGTCCTCAAAGGACATCATATCTTTGTGTGACCCCACTGGTGAAATCCCCACCTGCACCAGAGATGGGGCCTCAAGATGTTCCTGGTCAGGATGAGGGAAAGGCTGCAGAGAGCCCCAGGAAGGGGGACACTGAGTTATCCATGACAACGTGACTTTGCACAACACATTCCTGCCTTCCACCTCTGCTTTTCCATGTGGGCAGCTCCAGGCTATACAGGGAGCTGGGCTGGCTCCCGGGTGAGGATGAGGGGCACCTCTTCTGCTCAGGGCTTTCCTGCAAGCCAGGTGTCCTGGCTCCACATTGCTGGGATTCCTGGCTCACCTGAGCTCCCCCTGCAACCTCAGTGGGGGTGTTAATAGCCATGACATGTGTCTGCACATCCCAGGAGCTGGGTTAAAGGAGAAGACCCCTGGAGCCCCAGCCGAGGGCTCGGGAGACTCCAGTTTTTAAAGGTTTCACAGTGATGGGGAGGAAGAGGAGTGCAGCAAACCCTGCAGGCAGCCTGATCCCATAGAGGGAATTTGGTGCCTTTTCTGACACAGAGACCTCACCTGGGGGAACATCCCACCTGGGGGGTTAAACTCTTACAGTGAAAGCTTGTCCAGCACCAAAGCTGTCCTTGCACCTGGGTGGGCTCCTTGGGACCCTGCAGCAGCACGAGGCCACGGGCCTGGCTCAGCACCAAGGCTTTGCAGGGGCAGAGGTTTCCGTGCAGTCTCATGGGATTGTGTGGACAGACAGACAGATTAGGTGGAGTGTCCTGAAGGCAACTGGAGCAACACAGGCATTAAGAGGGGTTATGTGTGTTTGAGCAGATGCTGAGGCCACACGGGGCAACGATTAACACTGGGCGGGTTTGCACGGAGGGGATGCTGAAAGAACTGGACCTCCAGGGAGGTGGGGCATGCCCAGGTCCCTGCCTGGCTGCTCTGTGTCCTGGAAATAGGGGAAAACATGGGAAAACTGCCCACAAGCTGCTGGGTAAGAGGTGAGAGCCGAGCCCAGCTTTGCGGAGCGAGTGAAGGATGAGCCTGGCAGCAATGTGACTGTCCCTGCCTGCACCAGCCTGGTGACAAGCATGTCCCCACGAGGTGACTGGTGGGGTCACAGAGGACAGACTGGCTGTGGGAGCTCAGAGCTCCTCAGCCAGCCTGGGGCAGGGGATGGGCACTGACTGCAGCCACCAGTGGGACACCAAACACACCTTTCACCTTCTCTTTGACCCTATCGTCCCCAGTAGGAATATGACAGAACTTGTGCCACATTCATTTTCCTTGTTAGAAACCCGACCAGAGTCATCACTATCCAAAGTGTCTTTTCTTCCTCTGGGGAAGATATTTTGTGCACAAGATCATCTCAGCCCCTCTAAGTGGATGGTGCCTTCCACCTCCAGGGAAGCAGATGCCCAGTTCAGGACTGGTGCCCACAGCAAGAGCAGTTGCTGAATGGATTTTTGCTGCTGGACAGCCCCACCTCCATCCACTAAAGCAGCAGGAGGAATCAGAAATTTTGGGACCTTTGCTTATTTGTGGAGGAGTTCATCCCCATGTGGGCAAAAGTGTTCCTTTCTGCCTTGTCTAAACGTATTTGCTAATGTTTTGAATTATTTTTAGCTGCAGAAGAACAGTTCCAGCATCCATCAGAGATTTCAGGAACCGTATGTTCCCTCCCAGCTTCCTCCATCATTATTTGGTCCCCAAAACCTTCTGCTCCCCCTAAATGCCCCCATTGCTTGAAGCAGAACTTGGATCAGGCTTTAGAGCCTTAAGTCTTGTGTACACTTGTTTACACATGGACACTAATTGGAAATATGGGAGGATGTGATTATTAAAAGTGGATTAACTACTCTGAATTAATTCTACACATGGAGGATCTTTTTGCTAGAGAGGCCTGTTTCCACATGGTTGAAAGAGAGTCAGAGGAAAACCCCTTTAGCATCAATAAGAGAAGTCCCAGCCCCAGGCTGGAGCAGACTGCTGTTTTTCCAGGAATATCCTGCTGACAAGCCCTTGAGCTTTATCCACAGGGAAAGGTGCACCTGGAGTTGGGAATCCCACAACATCTCCCCTTGTTCTGGGAAGGTTGAGTGGGATCAGCCAAAGTGGCATGCAAACAAGGCTATCAGCTCTATAGATACCTGTGTGACAGCCACTCGTGTCCCTTCATAGCTTCACATCCCAAGAAACCTGATCCATAGGGAAAAGAGGGCTTGACAGGGGTAAATCCAGCCCCTGGAGCTGCACAGACTGGCTTTGGGAGGCACCTCAGCACCCCTCAGACCTCAGAGCAGGAGGGCAGGAGATCTGCTCCTCCAGCAGGAGCAGGAAAAGGAGCCAGTGGAATATGGAATATAGAATGACAGGTACATCCAGATTCCCCCTGGAATTTCTGCCCACTGAGCCAGGGAACACTCGGGCTGTCAGAACCGGCTTTTTCAGCTTACACCTCCCAAAACTGCTCCGCGCTGGCTGCCAAGGGTGACAACACCTTGGGTTTCTGCAATGCCTGGTGAGTGAGGAGAGTTCCACCAGCCCCACCAACCCCCAGCACCCCGAGGCATCGACCCTGGGTTTCTGGAACCGAAGAGCTCCCGGGAGGACTCGAGGCCGGGGTTTCCTTACCGAGGCCGACGCCGCACACGACGGCAGCAGCGATGAGCGAGCCGGCCGAGGAGCCGTAGACCTTGCAGGCAGACTTGAGGAGCTCAGGAGCCAACTCCAGCAGGGACTGCACCACCCCAACCTGGTACAGGGCCAGGAAGCCACTGCCCGAAAAGGAGAGCGAGAAAGGGGTGCTGGAAGCCCGGAGATCCTCCACAGCCATCTCGGGATCAAAGCAGCAGATCTGGCTCGAGGTCTTGGGGTTGTCCTTTTTCACCAGGTGAACCTCAGGCTCTCTTCTCTGCTGCCTCCAGACTCATCTCTAGCTGCAGAGGAGTGTAGAAGACGGATTTTCTGCCTCCTTTATGACAGCTCCCCGAGGCGTTGAGATTCACGAGCTATTTTAATTGCTGCCTGTGCTAAAAACAGAAATTTTCCCCTGATCAAAACAGCTCTTATAATCCTCAACCACAGCCAGCTTGGATGTTCAGGACTGAATCAGGGCTCCCCTCTCATGCCAGTGGGTCTGCAGTGCCCCAGGAGCCCTCCCAGAGAGGGTCCTGGTGTTATTGTGCTCGTCACACTTGGAAACATCCGTGCAAAAATTCCTCTTTGCTTCATCCTTCCTTCATCAAAGGGTGTTTTCCTAAATTGGATTCTCCATCAATCCCAGCTTAGGCACAGCTCAGTACTGAGTGAGTAAAGGCTTGTATAAGACACTTAAAGTCAGAGGGTGTTACACAAGCGGTGGATGCAGGGCGTTACGTTGGGTTAGGTTTGGAAATATTCCTTAAGTTTGCTCCCTGTTGGAAGGGTTTTGCTCTTGTCTGACCCTTGGTTTTGCTCTTGTCTGACCCTTGATATTGTTTGCATCAGGAAAAAACTGAAGACCTGGATTTGTTTTTCTCTCCCCTCTCAATAAGGCCCTACAGCAGCACCATATTGCCCAAAACTGTAGTTATTGAACCAGAATCAAACTATCTTTGAGCTGTCTTCATTTCCTGGGGGATAGTTATAAAACCAGGGAGAAAAGCCATAGATTTCTTGTCTTTTCAGCCTTAATGATCCAATGCTGCTGCCAACATACAGAACAAAAATTGCCATTTAAACAGATGTATTTATTAAGTACTGGTAAATATTGTGTGGTTTCTGTTGTCCAAATCCATAGAGCTGCACACTGAGAGGAAACATTCTGTGGGTTAGAATTAGGGCTGTGTACACGACACAACGTGGGCATGTGGGTAAGGAACAAGGCTCTCCTTCCCTGTGTCCATGCACCAGCCTGGCCAGCACAGTACAGGGAACCACAGCATGGTCCCAGCATCCTGATACCACCTTTGCAGTGCTGTTTCACCCCAAATTTCCATACATTTTTCCCTGCCTTCTCCAGCCATGACTGGGTCCCCAAGACAGGAATTGGAGCAGAGTCCCCCACACTGACATGCAAAATGTCCCTGGGTTGAAGTGTCACCAGGACCTCCCTGGTAAATGTCACAGTATGGCTGGGGCTGGTCTCTGGTGCTTCTTGAGTGTCAGGACACACAGGAGGAGGTTGCCAGCTCCAAGATATATCTAATAATGAATGGGATTATCCTGGAGGTGAACAACTGCCTGAACTAGAGTTTCTAGATCCACAGACTTTCTGGAGCCTCTAATTTCTTGTCTTTCCAGTGCCTGATGATTCTCATGAACCCCTTGCTGGGTGAGTCTCCCACACACCCCAGCCTCCCCACCAGCCTCCTGGCTATATCAAAGCTTTGATCTGTGTGATTCATGCCACTGGCTCCTCCAGCCCTTGGGTAGCAAATCCCTTCATTTAAAGGATTTTCTTCCAGCACTGGGAAATTCATAAAGGACAAAACTATCACCTGTTGCTGTGACTGGTCCAGACATGCCAGGGCACTGGAAGTGCAGAGGGTTTGTATGCTGGAATGAGTTGTTCCCATGTTCCCTATGCATTAACTGTTCCTATTGTTTGCCTCAGGCCCCCAGGAACTCCAACAGGCTCTGCATAAAGAGGTGTAGAATGCTCCTGCTCCACTCAGCCCTTGCAGCTCCTCAGCCGTGCCCAGCCCTGACTGCCAAGGCTTGAGGAAGGTATAAATGAACTCATGGCAGCTGTGGGAACACATTCCTCTGTCCACACGTGGCTCTGTCCTCCAAGAAGTCCCTTGGTCACAGGGACTTCTCCAGCAGGGCCAAGGTGCCAAATCTCCCCTGCACCCTCCCCAGCTGCCAACACCACAGCCCGGGACAGCATCCAGGAGGCATCATCCTGCCTGGCTCAGATCCATGTTCCCGTGAGATGAAACCTTGTCATCATCCTCTTAGTGACAGCAAATTTTGCATTAATTGGCTCATTAAGTGCCGGGCTGATTTTCTAAGCTGCCCTCCCCCCCCCTCCCCGGCACTCCAAAGCGGGATTAGCGGGGAACTGACGGCTTTGGAGACACAGGATCCCCGCAGCAGCCTGGGATGGTCTGGGGAGAAAGCCCCCGGCTCCCGTGAGCCCTGGGTGGGCTGGGGGCTGTGCAGGGCTGTGTTTTGGCAGGATCATCTGGCTGCCCAGATGGCCGGTGTCCGTGAGCCGGGGATTTTCGTGCGAGGCGATTGTCTTGGCTGAGGGACGCCACAACGGGGAGTTTAGGGGAGGATGAAGGTAATGCTGAGAGCTGGAAACGGCTCAAACCCCCAGGACTAATAACTTGCCCTTCTTTAAAACCTTCTTAATATGGTCAGTGGCCCCAATTTTATAACCAGGAGATTAATCCAAGGTGCTGGAATTGCACACGGGAAGGGTCCTGGGTTCCAAAAGTCACCAGCCCTGGGGTGCTGCACTAAGGCAGATGTGGCTGCTCCCGACTTCATCCCACCATGCCCAGCTGGGACAGCATTCCTGCACACTGGGTTGGGTTTTCTGGGAGCAGGAGCCTCTTGTGCAAGGGGCTGGGCAGGTTTGGCTCCTTGTTCCCCCAGCACAGCTGTCCCAATGGGTGGGAAAAGGTCCAGTGAGCAGAGAAGGAGAGTGTTTGGTTCAGCTGTGGTATTGGGAATAGCACAGGAGAAGAGAATGGGAGTTTTCCTCTCTGATGTTGCACCTGGTGGGTGCATCCCACGTGCTGATGGAAGATGATATCCTCTGGGACAGAGCATATTTGACTTTCCACTGGGATGTCAATGAGAAGACAGAGCCCTTTTCTGCTCCATGCAAATCCCAACCCATCCCTGGCACCACATGAGCTCAGATGCAAAACAATTGGGGCATCCTGTGACTCTCTAACCACATCTCCAGCACCAGCTCGCCCAGCCCTGATCCCAGCCCAGCACAGCCCCAGGGTCTGGGCAGGGAACAGGAATGTCGGGACTGTTGCAAACAAATGAGGGCGGTTTCAGTCTCTCCCACAGTAAAATCTCCTGGGTTGGTTCCCAGCCAAAAGGAATCGTGGGGCTGATGCTGCACTCGTTGTTGGCAGGACCCAGGAGTGGGATTTAATGTTTTCCACACCCTAATTAGCCCGGGCTGAATTAGATGGAGCCCTGCAAGGTGTCCCCCCTCCCTCAGCAGCCGGTGACTCAGTCCTGTGGCTGTCAAACACAGGCCTGCAGGCTTTAGGGACGTGGATCTGGGTGGGGAAAGGCTGCTTCTGTCCTCTGAGGGCTCTGCTTCCCTGTTTTCATTTACTTTGGGCTTTACAAGCACCAAGAAGGTCAGACCCTCCAGGAGAGGAGGTGCTGGGCAGACCTGGGCTGTCTCCAGTGGCCCATGGGGGATTGTCACCCCAAATGTGGCAGTGACACGCACCCACAGGTTTGTTTGCCATCACCTTCGACCCACTAGAGCATCCCTCCTGCACAATGCAAACCCCAAAACTTCATCTCCTTCACCCCAGGCCAGCTCCAACCTTGCAGAGGAGATGCTCCTGCTGGTGCCACCACACCAAACCATGGCAACCCCCCCACCCCACCCAGCCCAGAGCTGCCTTAATCCATGGCCCTACTTAGGGGTTCTGGGCAAAGATTAGCTGGAAACATTCCCAGTGATTAGGGCTTAAATCGCTTTGGCATTTCACATCTTCTTAGAGCTCATAGGTGAGACCCTGGCAGTAAATCCCCACAGTCCCTGAAGATGTTACAGCTCCTGCATCACTTGGGAATGAGCTTTACCCAGTTCTTGGTGTCAGATCAAGCTGCTCTGGGTAGTAAATCTCCTTCTGCTGGAAAGGAAGGCCTATAAATTGTAAAAATTGCAGGACAACACTGTGTATCTGCTCTCAGAGTCCCTTGTGCCATTTGGAATTTGGCTGGAAAGGAGCAGCCCACAGCAGCTGGAGCAAAGCAAACATTATTCCATCTATAACACAACTCCCAGCAGACAAGCTTGGCTGGCATTTAGGCACCAATTTATTTGAGTTTTAGATTTTTTTCCAAACTGGATTCTTGGCTGGTAGCAGAAACTATAAAAATTATGTTGTACATTCACAAATACATTTAGAAAAGCAGGTAAATAAATACATGTGCACAAACAGCAACAACCCCTGAGGTCCAACACAAGCACTTGGCAGGAGCTAAAATGCAAATACAGGTTGAAATTTGGGCTCAGTTTGATTTACTGACTTTTTGCTCCCAGCCAGGTGGGCTTCAAGCATTTCACACTGCTGGTTCTCCTGAAAAGATTTTAAATCCACAGCTCAGAAATTCACCCGACATCCAGGTCACCATCAGGGACTGTCCTCCCACCACAAACGTTCATCCTTGGGTTCCCAGGCACCACAGGCCCCTCACAGCAGCTGCTGTCAGTCTGGGCTGTCACAGTGGTCTGTCTTGGGCTCTTCTCTCTTCTGCTGAGACAGGAAGGAAACATTCTTAAAATCATGGAATTCTTTGGATTGGAAGGGACTGCCACAGCATGTGTCACAGTTGAGACAGCCACAATACACAGAGCATCACCATACAATATCAGAAGGCTTCAAGCATCTGCTCTGCTTGTTCTTTAGCCCAAATTTTTATACCCTCAGTGCTCTCTGTCCCCTCTGTGGTTGCTCAGCAGATCTGGGCACTCCATGGCTCATTGCTGTCAGTGCTGCTCACCTGCTTTTCACAGCTGCACTCATTGGGGATGAGGCTGGGCCACAGTCCCACACCCAATCCCCACAAACTGTGCCACACATAGCCCCATCCCAGTCC
>VZRH01005971.1:14990-29322 GCA_013397555.1 Urocynchramus pylzowi
TGCCACACACAGCCCCATCCCAATCACCACAGTATGCCACACACAGCCCCATCCCAATCCCCACAAACTGTGTGCCACACACAGCCCCATCCCAATCACCACAAACTGTGTGCCACACACAGCCCTATCCCAATCACCACAAACTGTGTGCCACACACAGCCCCATCCCAATCACCACAGTATGCCACCCAGAGCCCCATCCCAATCCCCACAAACTGTGCCTACAAGGGACCTTTAAAGCTCATCCAGTTCCACCCCTGCCATGGGCAGGGACACTTTCCACTACCCCAGGTTGCTCCAAGCCCTGTCCTGGAACACTTCCACAGATGGGCAGCCACAGCTTCCCGGGGCACTTGCCCAAACTTGCTGCTGAGAGCTCAGCCCCAGGCTGATCCTGCTCCTTACCGGGAGAATCTTGCTGTAGAGTGCAAAGGAGTCATCCAGGTATCGGGTACCAAAGCCCATGATCCTGTTCACTGCCTGGCTGCAGATCCCCGCCACCGTGGCGGTGAGATGGACCGTGTAGGCAAACTGGATCTCCTGGGGGTTGACGTTGGGCCTGCTGGCTGTCAGCTCCCTCTGCACGTAGGCGTCGGCCAGGTTCTTGAAGGAGCTGTAGGACATGTCCCTGAAGAACAGCTGCAGCCGTGCGTCCTCCCTCACCTGGGTGGGAGACAAGCGAGTGCTCACCATGAGGGAAGGGCTCCGTGTGCCACCCCCGTGTGACACCTTCACACCAGGACTGCAGCTGGCAGGGGACAGACAGCCAGGCACGATCACACCCAGGCAAGGAATTAGAAGTTGCCATTTCCTGATTTTCCTGGGTGTTTTCCTGCCCCGAGGAAATCCATGGTGTTGCTGTATTTATTTTACAGCGGTGCAGAGCTTGACCCAAATTCCCTCAGCCCCATCCAGCTGTCCACAGCTCTCTCACCTCCCTGTCCAGCTCATCTCCTGCACTCCGGAGCAGGGCAACGATTCTCTTGATGGCTTCATCTGTAGAGAGAGACACCAGGTTATCTCCAGACCTTTCTCCAAGCCTCATCCAGATGTTCTGTTTAGTCCCCAGGAAAAATTCCTCGAACAATGTTTATCCACCTCCATCCTTCCAAAACCCATTTCAGCCTATTCCCAAGGTCCTTGTTACCCTTGTTACCCTCAGCCAGGAAAAATATTCTTTTACCCCTGAATTTTGTCTTTTGTGGAAGGTGTCTCATGCCCATGGCAGGGGGGCTGGAGTGAGGTGTTCTTTCAAGTCCTTTCCAACCCAAAAACCATTCTGGGATTCTGTGAATCTCCCTCTCCCCCAGAAAATCTCCCACAAAGTCTTTGTCCAGCTCTTGGGTCACAAAAGCCCTGGGACCAGTTCTGAAGCAGGGGGGGATCCCATGCAGGCTCTGAGGGGACAGCTCTTCCCCACGTTTGTTTCCAAGGCCAACACTCACCGACCCCGTCGGTGCCGGGGGGCTCTGGGGGCTCCCCACTCCCTCCTGCTGTGCCCCCCCGGCTCTCGCTGCCCTGCACGATCAGCCCGATCTCCTGGGACACCTGAGTGTAGCATCCATGGGGCCGCTCCGCCTCTGCCGGGACACAAGCACAGAGCCAGGAGTGAGGAGGGGCTCTGGCAGCGCTGCCTGGCGGGGCAAAGCCGCGCTGCCCTCCCCCGATGAAGGAAGGACCGAGCAGCTGTGACCTGCCCCGAATCCGCCAGAGCTCCTCAGGAATCCCCTGGGCAGGGTTTTGGCACGGGCTGGGCTGGGCTGGGCTGGGGACAGTGTCCCGCGGGCTTTGCCCGTGCCCAGCCCCACGGCAAACCTCAAGCAGCTCAACGTTGTCCCCTGGAGCGGCTTGGGATCTAATCTCAGGGCTCAAATGCAGGTTTTAACTAAACCACCATGACCCTTGGTGGCCAGAGGAGGAATGCTCATGCTTGGGTGATAACTGCCCACGGCTGACTTGGGGTGACTGTGCTCAAAGCACGGGCAGAACGACCCTTCCTGGGCAGCACGTTGGGGTTGGGGTCTCCAAAACCTATCCCAGGCCCCAGAAAACCCTGGGAGGGGGTTAGAAACCAGCCCTAAACACCATGGCTTTCCCCAGAGAACCCCAGCAGGATCCTGCTGGCAGCAGGGGGGGCTCAGGGTTGGGGTGGGGTCCCACCTGGCTGGGCTGGGGCCAGGACGTGCCGCAGGGGAAGGCAGCTGGGGCGCTTGCTCCTCGCCCCGGATCCCGGCTCTCCCTGCTCCTCGTCCCCGTGCTTCTTCAGGGAGAAAACCTTCTTGAGGCTGGGTTTCTTCTTCAGGGCTCTGCCCAACGCTGGGGACGTGCTGGAGTCTACTCTGTGTTTTTTGGCTCCTTCTGGTTTGGAGCCCTGAAGAGCTTTGACATCTTTCTCCTTTGCTTTTTGCCCTGTGTTTTCCTTCTGGTCCTCAGAGCTCTTCTTCAAGAAGAGATTTAAGAAACCTTTCAGCCAGGCTGGTTTTGAACCCGAGTGCTGCGTTTTGCCCTGGGAAGAGTTCTTTCTGCTTTTCTTCTTGGCCTTCAGGCCCTCTTTAGGCACCTCCTGGGGAGCTTTGCTTTCATCACCCAAAGTCTCCTCCAGGTCTGGTGCTTTGAGTCTCTCCTCCCGGTCCTTCCTGGGGCTAGGCTTGGCACATGAGTACGTGCAGAAATCACTTTCTGACCGTTGTAGCCCATCCGTTTTCCTCCCTCGCCCCCTGTCTTTCTCCTGAAGGGTTTTTTTGGCCATCAGTGAGTTTTCATGGCAGCTCAGGGAGCGCTTGACATAAATCTCCAGCACTTTCTTGGCCTCTCGCCTGTCCAGAGAGAGGATCTTGCCCAATGGCTGCCTCCCCACATCCCACTGAGGCATCTCCTCAGCAGGAGCCCACGTGTTGCTGTGGAGAAAAACAACCTTTTCAGTCTGGTTTTTGCCTTCCCCAGGCCACTGCACAGTCATGGTGGGCCGGATGGAAAGCTCCCCCGTGCTGGCACGCAGGGGTGCTGTGGTTGTTAATGCTCCTGTTAATGAGCAGTCAGTTTTATGGTCGTTATCTGAGTGCTCCTGATGCAGATGGCCCACATGGGGTTTTATAACCACAGATTCGTTGGTAAAGGAACTGAAACTGTGGAGAGGGGGGAGATGGGCTGGGCATATCCTAGAGGAGGGGCCTGGTCATCACCCAGGGGGTTTTATCCAGCAAGGACGTCACCCAGACATTATCCCACAGCAACATGCTCCCACACTAACATTGAAAGCCACACCCCAGGAGCACCCAGTGAGCCACAGAACCCAGAATTTAGAGTATTTCCTCTTAAAGTATTGGCTGCTAAAAATCATTCCAGCCCCTGGAGAGGCCAAGGGATGTGGGCTCCTGCAAGTGGCCTTGGTCACCTTGTGATGACGCAGCCCTTCTGTGAGCTCCCACCAGCAGGGTTGGGAATGGAGCTCGGAGCACCAATCCCTGCCTTTCCCACCACCCTTTTTCTCTACATTTACAAGCAAAATTCAACCAAAGACACTGCTATTGGAAAACCAGAGAGCCATGATGGTGCGTTGTGCTGATTTTACTTCCAAACCAATTTCACCCTTCAAAGAACCAGACCCAAACCAGACTTCCCCACTCCTGAACAACACAACAGGAAACAGCACCAAAATCTGGCACACTTGGCTGTACAAAGCATCCTGGAGTTGGGAATCAGCCTCTGCTCAGACGCAAAGATCATCATCACAACACACAGCCCACCCACCCACCCCACCTCAGCCTGCTTTTGGGATCAAAAAGGCAAGTTCCCTTCATCCAAGCCAACACCAAAGCCCACCAAACCCTCAATAAAAAAATCATTCCACTAAATTTAATCATGGCAAAGCCACGACCCCCATCCTGCTTTGATTGATTCCAGTGCATTGACCACACCATTGGTTATTTGCTGGTTTGGTTTTTACCTTTCCATCATTATTTCTGCTCCTTTGGACACAGTTCAAGACGAGCTCCTGGGCCACGGGTGCTGAGGGATCCCAGGCTCCCCTGGGAGGTGCCTTTTTATACCCAAGCTGGTGGCTGAGTTAAGTCCTATTTTTAGCAGCCATTCAGGTAGGAGAGCAGCCAAGGCTTCCGCCTGGGATCCCCGCTATCACCACCCTCGTGGTGCAGATCAATGGGCGTGAGTTTCACTGGAGGAGAAAGCAATTTCCTTATGACAAGTAGCAGCAAAACAACATAAAATCACCTGTCACCTGGTGTAAGCACTGCCCTTTGAGACCAGCTATCTCAGGCAGCTGTTTGCCTTTGGGTTTGGTTTGGTTTGTTGTTTTTTACTGGGTGTGATGCCCGAAATGGGCTCTTCTGGGTTGTGTCTGTGAGGGGAAGTCACAACTTTCTCGGATGAACAGGGTTTCAGTGCAGGAAGCAGAGTGCCCTGCTCACATCCCTGGCTCCTGTGGGACCACAGACACTCTGGGACACAGCACTGTCAGGCTCTTGTGCAACCCTGAGCACGGCGGGGCTGGAACATCCCTGAAACCCACCCTGGGGTCCTTCAGACAGCCCCTGCTTCCACCCTAAAGCATGAACCAGCTCTTGCCCCAAATCCTTCCCACTCCCGTGGGTCCCACTCAGCCCCACCCAGGGATGGAAAATCTCCCACCAGGCAGATCTGCCCAAGCCAGCACCTACAAACTGCACCCGGGCCGAGCAAATCTGACACCAAAGCTCCGTTTGGTCCCACGGCTCCTCCAGTGCCCCCTCCCGTGGTTGTGGCATCCAGCCGGTGCTTCCCACTATTCCCCATCGCTGCTTTGCCATCTGATGGCAAAATTCCGCACTGCAGCTCGCAGGGACGGGGCGCCAGCCGCAGACGCGCAGGCTTTGGAAAACCCCTTTTTGGAAAACCCCTCGGGAATATTTCCACCGAAGCAGCGCTGTTTTCTGCTGGAATTGATGTTCAGCAAAGGTGTCTCCTGGATAAAAATTTTCTTTTCCTGATACAGAGTTCAGCTTGCAATCAGAACACTTCAGGATTGTTTTATTTGTCTTTCTATAAACTCTCTGTGCCATAATTTCCTGTGACTGGGAAGGATCCAGACCACATCCCTTCATTTTTCCTGAGCCCACACGGCTGAATCAGAGTCTGGTATTGATTAGGAATTACCTGGCTCAGTTTTTCAGCACCCCCATCGACTGATAACTGGGTGAGGAGGAGCTCCTAGGCTGCTTCCCACCTCTTGTCCACATCCTTCCACAAGCAAGTCAATTCCAGGGGATGAGGAGGAGTTTCACAATCTATTTTGTTCCATAAAACAAAAAGCCACGTCCCCTCGGGCCATGGGGGTCAGCTTGGCCATCTCCAGTTTGGAGATCTTTCTACTGGAGATTCCCCAAGGCTGAGTCCAAACACCATCCCTGCTCACAATTCCACTGAATTCCACATCAGAATTGATGTATGGCCTCTTCCAGACACAGCCAGAAGATGGGAGAGCCAGACTCCAGGAAAAATCTTCACCTGAAATGTGATTCAGGACTGAGACCTTTATCCAAGCTCAGATCACTCCCAGCATTTGGGACATCTTCAAACCTGATGGGAGAGAGGCACAAGAAAAAGATGCGGGAGACGGAGATAAACCAAAATTCCATTACCAGAGTGGGGGCAAGAGATCTGCACCCAAATTTTTCATCCACTTTTCTTATCAGTGCTGGGAGAGAACGAGGAAGTGGCAGGAAATGCAGTTGTGAGGGGGGAGCACCCAGTGCTGGGGTTGGCATCTTCAGGCCAGTGACGTTGGGGGGAAAAGCAGAACTAAAGCCATGGGAACACAGCAGGGGACAAGCGGCTTCTGAGCCAGAAATTGCTTCAGAAGACAGAAAAAAACCAAGGGAGAGGCATTCCCCACATAGGGCTGCAAGGTGCAGAGGGCAACAACAGGTTCAGAAGGCAGGGCTGAAAGCACACAAATTCCTTGGGGAGACACAGGCTGAGATTGGACATCAGGAAAACTCTCCTCTGCAGGAGGCTGGGACAATCTCAAATAGGTGTCTGGAGAGGTTGGGAATCACCCCCTTGGAGGTCTTCTAGGCTTGGCCAGCCAAAGCCACAGCCAGCCTAACCTGGTGTAGGAGGCCACTGTGTTTTATGTCAACCCCAAAAATCCCTTCGAGCCAACAGACAACCACGAGCCATCAACCAGCCATGAGCCATCAACCAGCCATGAACCATCAACCAGCCATGAGACATCAACCAGCCATGAACCATCAACCAGCCACCTGGGCACAAAAACACAGCAGCTGCAGATCTGATCCATGGTGGGGGTGTTGAGGGAACACCTGGACCATGGCAGGGGTGTTGAGGGAACACCTGAGCCATGGTGGGGTGTGGAGGGGAACACCTGGACCATGGCAGGGGTGTTGAGGGAACACCTGGACCATGGCAGGGGTGTGGAGGGGAACACCTGAGCCATGGTGGGGTGTTGAGGGGAACACCTGGACCGTGACAGGGGTGTTGAGGGAACACCTGGACCATGGCAGGGGTGTTGAAGGCAGCCAACACATGGCCTCAGCCAACACAAGGCCTCAGTGGAAACCTCTCAGCCCAGTTCTGCAGTTCCTCTGATCCAAGAGGGTGGTGGGCACCAGCCCCCAAAGCAAATCCTCTTTTCCTGCAGCCCCGGGTGTGGTTTTAGCTGCACCAAATCCAGCAGATGTGGGGCTGCTGAAGGGTGGCTGATGTTCTCCAGGGAATGAAGCACCTGGAAACCTCTGGGAAAGCCCACATGAGGCACCTGTCTGTGTTTCACAGCCCCTGAACTCCAGCCATGCCAAAAGTCACCAACAAGTGTGTGCTGTCCCTCCCCACACCCCCACACCAAGCTCCCTGGCACAAGCAGTGGTTATTTCGTTGTTTACTGACAGGGATGGGTTCCTGTTCCAGGAAAGCTGCAGGTTTACAGCCCTCCTGCCTCTGTTTGTCACAGGGAAAGACAGGTATTTCTCTAGGACATACACAAAAGCTTCCTGGGAGCGTGGACAAAGCTCGTCATTCCAACCCACCCTTGCAAGGTGCCCTTGGATTGTCACCCCCCAAGACCCCTCTGGAGCTGCTCAGGGAGGCACAAGGAGGGGCTGAGGGCTTTTGGCAGCTTCCCAGCCAGGAAAGGAAATCCCCAGCCAAGCCCAGAGTGATCTTTAGTCATCACGGGAAAAGCAGGTGAAGAGAGGTCACCTCGCACACTCCCTGCAAGCACAGCACAAGAGCCAGGGCCACCAACTGCCACCTGCTCCAACAAAACAAACACACAGGTGGAAGAAGCAGTGGGATCCTCAGGAGCCATCAGGGCTGGTTCTGTTGCAAGAAAATGGAGTGGAAAGACGAGATCAGGAAAAAATGCACCCATGGGTGCACATCCCAGGAGTGGCACAGGGCACGGATGTTACAGCTGCCAAGGAAGGAGATCTGCTGTCCCACCAAAGCTGAAGAATTCTACACTGAGAAAGATTTGGTTTGACTCTTCCCTGGGACAAAAAAGCATCCTTAGGGGAGGGAAAAACGAGGTTTGGGTGCTTCACCACACCCTCCTGCTGTGGAGCATTCCCAGCTGCAGCTGGGTGGGTGCTGGTAACCTTTAGCCCCCTCTCTTAGCAGGGACTGTGGCCTCCCTTCCGAGCCAGGATCTCCCCCAGGCTGTGACCCACACTCATTTGCCTCACTAGAGCTCCTTGTTTCCTTCTCCTCCACCACCCAAATTTTCAGGCACCTCTGTTCTGCCCATGAGCTGGTGATTTTTTCTGGAAGTGAATCTCCTCAGGCAGTTTTCCAGAGATGTTGCACTGCTGAAGCTTTGCCATCCAGCCACCACCCATCCCACCACTGTCTCTTACTGGCTGCTGCCCACTTTGCATCTCCAGGCTGCAGGTGTAAAGTAGTTTTGCAGGACCAAGACCAGTTACAGCCAAAGGGACTGTAGTTTCAGGTTGGCAGTAACCAGTTTTGGTGGAAACCTCACGGTGCAGCCACGTGTTTGTGCTGTGCTCACCCATCAGCTGCTGAGCAGTTCAGACTGGTGGCCTCTGGCCTAGCAGCTGCCAAAAGATCTTGGGGACAAGATCTGGGTGCCCACAGGAACTGGTTTTAAATGAGGAAAGCTTGGATTTCCCAGTTTCAGGCCTTCAGCAAGAAGTGAGATTTTCAACCTTACAGTCACAGCATTTTATTTCCTCTGTAGATAGCAAAGTGAAAATAGTAGTGGGTATTTTCTGTTTTCACACACACACAGACACTCTGCTCACTTCAGGTATTCCTGCTTCAAACTCAAAACAAATAATCACATATCTGACCATGGGTGGGGTCATATCTGCTACTGACTTAGTTTCTTTTCACATTATTTAATCACAAAATTAATTACAAAAGTCATTACCTGGAGGGAAAGGAGTTAAAGTGAATACCAGCTATGGGCAACCATGGAGCTTCAGCCAGGCCTAACCTTAATCCTAGGAGCAACCTGACAGGAGACAGAGATTCCAGCAGGCACCACCTTTGCAATGTGCCCTCGCTCACAGCTGGGGACAGCTCTCACTGCCCAAGCAGAGCAGCACATGCTCAGCCCAGAGCTTGTGCTCTGCTCTGCTCAGCTCATCTCCCTGGAAGAACAGAGGGATCTTTTCCACAGGTTTGGACCTTAAAGACAAGCATCAAAATTTCAGAGCAAAAATATCCCATTCCCTCCCGCAGGGCAGGAGAGGAACCAGCAGAAGACCAGCCCACACATCTCCCTGTGCTTTTGGGGCTGGGGGACAGCTTCTGGGTGTGTTTTGCTAATGAAGCCCCAGAGATGCCCCAGCTTTGGCTCACAGCAGGCTTTGAAGTCCAGGCCAGCTCTGTGGCATTCTGTCCAGGACAGGCAAGAGACACCAGCACTGCCCAGCCAAGCACAAGTGTCCTCGTGATGCACTGAAGTGAAGCCTCCAAAGATTTACTGTGGTGAAATCTCTGGTGGGTCTTCCTTCAAATCTTCATGGTCCTCATTCTCTAGCTGCTCCAGGTTGCTGGATTTCTCGTGGACAACCTCCCCAGGAGTCTTCAAAAACCTGAAATACATTTTTGTGATGACTTTGAGGACACGTCCAAACCCAGCCCCAAACCAGGTTGTAAATGCTGGAGCCTTTGCCCTCAACAAGGCCAGGTGGGACGGGGCTTGGAGCAACCTGGGAGAGTGGAAGGTGTCCCTGCCCATGGCAGGGGGTGAAATAAAATGAGCTTTAAGGTCCCTTCCAACCCAAACCCTTCCATGAGTCTGTGATCAGCTGAGCTCTGGAGCTCAGAGGGGATTTGCCATCCTTGGGTTTTGCTGGGGATCCCAGGAAGAACTGAGGTCCCAGCTGGCACAGGACAGAGCCTGGACACAAACCCACTGGGGTATGTGCAGGGGAGGATGTTGCTGGATGAAGCAGCTGCCAACATCTGGAGCTCATCACCTCTCCATGCCCCATCCATACTGTCCCAGGCAGCTCATTTCTCTGTTCTGCTTCACCTCACCTGAACAACAGCTTCTGCCCTGGCTCCTTTTTGATGATGTTGAGTTTGTAGTAGTGTCTGAGCGCTCGTGACATCTTCTCATAGGTCATGTTCATCCGGTTCTGGAGGGAGAAAGAATTGTGGGGTGTTGAGCAAAAGCGAGCAGCAACACTTGGCCTGGGTCTGTGTGCAGCAGGGCCACACATGGGACATTTGAGGAGGTTTGGGGCTTTGTGGGCCTGCAGTGTGGATCCCTAACCCAAACTGGCTTCATGGTTTGCTTTCCAAGGGATGAGAAAGTCCCACTTTAACCACCAGGCTGGCATCTCTCCCTAACCCTGCACCCCCATGTCCCCCTCCCCAGCCCCTGGGCCATCAGCTCTGGGGAACAGCTGATGAACGGGACATGCAGGGATGCCGAATTCCTTCTCAGGGATGCCAAATTCCTTCTCAGGGATGCCAAATTCCTTCTCAGGGATGCCAAATTCCCCCTCAGTTGCATTCACCTTGTGGTTGCCCCAGAGCTGGGCCAGCCCGTTGGGGTTGACCACGCGGAAGACCTTGGCCTGCCTGTCCTCCCAGCGGATGTAGGGCTCGTAGCGGCGGTCGGCCAGCAGCTGGTACACGTATTCCCACAGCAGCCTGCAGTCTGAGCACGGGCAGCTGCTGGTCACAGAGCTGCCACTGCGCTCCAGCCAGGCTGCCTCAGCAGCAGGACTGCACGTTTAGCAGCGACAAGAAAAATGAGAAGAGCCCAGAGTTCACACACACGGGACTCCTACTGCGAGATCTCAGGGCAATTACAATTTTTCAGGCGGGGAAACTGAGGTGGAAAAGCACGGAATGAGGGGAAGGCAGACAGATGGGCAGACAGGACAAAGCACCATCTCATTTCCCCAAGGAAAAAGGCTATAAATTCATAATTACCTGCAATTTTCCCATCCACTGGGGCCGACAGGGTAGCAGGAAAAGAGCAGATGGCACCTGGCCTGCAGCTACTCTCTGAGCTGTGGTGGGAGAGGTTCAGTGGCTGCGTGTGGCTGTGGAACGGGGGCTGCTCTGCACAGCCCAGCCACGAGGAAACAACTGGGGCAGCCTCAGCACTGCAGTCTGCACCTGCAAAATAACCCCTAATAAGCACCCTGTGGCTCATCAGGGTTCCAAACCTTGCAAAGCCCTGAAACAGGAGGGGAGGGACAGTCCAGGGTGGTTATCAGCCTGGGACCAGCCCAGCAGAGGAGGAGGGTGCTGAGGAAAGCCTGGGATTTTCCTAAGGCTGGAGCAGCAGAAAGTCCAGGGAGATTAGAGGACATGCCAGGTAGGGTAAGGGTCAGATGGAGAAGAAAAACTGGCATAGGAAAATGCCCCAGAGCACAGGCAACCCCTGGTAAATTGTTGTGGGGACTTAATATGTTAATTACCTTGCACAGGAACCAGTAGAAGAGCTCAGGAAAGTGCTCCCAGATCCACCTCCACACACATCCAGCCTCTGACACCAATCCAACCCCACCCTAACTCCCACCTGGGCCCCCCAAGGGCATGAAGAAGCCTCACTGGCCCCCACCAACCTCAGCTGGGCCCTCTCCCCATCCCACCCTGTGACCCAGAAGCTCTGTGTAAGCTCAGCCCCAGCTCCTCAGCCCTTTCCCAGCTATGTTGCAGGACTAGTCTCCAGCAGGGCTGTGCCTCTGCCTGGCTTTGACCACTCCTCATCCAAATCCCAATCTGCAGGCAGACTTCTTAGGGAAGTCATAGCTTTGCCAGTTTGCCACGGACCCCCTGGTGCTGCCTAGCACTGGTTCTGACCTGCTGCATCACTACAAACTTCCCAGGTGACCTGGACTTTGTTGGGCCTGGTTGCCTCTCTCAGGTGGTGTGGGATGGTTTCAGCAGGCTGAGCTCCAAGCCCCAGGTGTGTGCAACCAGGCAGGTTCTGCCTGCTGGACACTGCCATTCTCCCAGGATATTTTTCTCCCATCATACCTTCCTCCGTGCTCCTGGCTTTCCTGAAAGGTGAGCTCAGCAAGGGGCTGCACACCAGAGCTCTTCTCTGAGTTTTAATGAACTGGAGTATTTCATAAAGCACATCCCCTGCAGGGAAGGAAACTCTGCTCAGATGACTTTGGACAATGGTCCCTCTCAGGTAACGTTGCTGAGATTCTGAACCACACAGTGTGGGGTTATTCCCCTTCCCAAAGTATTTGCAGTTCAGATGGACCAGAGAAAGGAAGAGCTGTCCTCATCTCCAGCACAAAACCCACTTTGCTGGGAGCCATGGAGCCCTCCCAGCAGAGCACAGCTTGTGCTGGGAGGATGCTCACAAACCCCTGGGTCTAACCTGAGCTCGGAGCTCGGTGCCTGAAGTCATCCTTGGTGAGGATGCACAAGGCTTTGCCGTTCATCTCAAACTTGCTCTGCTCCGTGGGCCGCAGGGAATATTCCTTCTCAGCCCATCGCAGCCAGTGGATCACATCATCCCTGCTCCACAGGGAGGGCTGGATTCCTGAAACCAGGAAACACCTCTGTCCTCAAAACTGCTGAGTGCCAGGGTGGGGCTTCTTCTCCATCACCAAACTCTCCCTCTATATTAAGCGCTCACGAGTCAAAAACACCACGAAGAGAGAAAATGAACCCTGACAAAGCCTTGTCCCCCTTGCCAGCAGGGAGGGGTCCCTGGGTGGGACACCAGGCTGTACCCCCCCTGTCCCACCCCACGGGAACTCCTTTTTGAGCAGCATTGACTTGTTTAACCTCTACTCACTCAGCCTCCCTGGAAGCCTGAAGATCTGCCCAGTGCTGATGGGTGAGGGTCTGGCCTGGGATGGGGGTGATATTGACACTGCCACCACGGGGCTGGATGAGCTGATGGCCACTTTGCCCTGGGGAAGAGATCAGATACATCACTGGGGAGAAATTCTGGTCCTGCCTTTGCTTTGGAGGGGCCTCCACCTGCTCCAGTATTTCCTAACTGGTTTCTCATAGCAGTGTGATGTTGACGTGTGTTGTTTTTGTATTAAGGATGGATGAATGAAGTGACATAAACTCTTAGGTTTTTAGAAGGTAAATGTAAATTTTATTAGACACTATATATTCTTTTATAGATAGTTATGATAAAGTTGGACTTGATTGGTCTTTAATTAATACTTTTTATACTATTGGTTAATTAGGAATAACTACAACACCCTTCTTGTAAATATTTTATAAGTAAATAATATGTTTAAAACACTACTTGTAAATATTAAGACTTGTTTTAATTCTTTCTCTGAGCTTTCTCAAACTTCCCAGAGTAATGCTTGGGAAAGTTTATCTGACTCTTTCTCTGACCAGACTTTCAGCAACCACAGACGTGATGTGTTGTCTACAGCTCTTCCTCACAGTTTTTCTCATCCCGGCCCCAGGATGAGTCCCTGGTTGCCAAGAGATCCCTCTCTTTCTCCAGCTCTTTAGCAGAGGAACCTGCCCTCCTTCAGGCTCTGGATGGGGGTTATCCATCCCCACTCCCCATGGCTGCAGGGAAGTAGAAGATGGAGCTAAGACTGGCAGAGCCTGCAGTGTGTGCTCCTGCAGGACCCTCTGATGCTCGATGGATGCTCAAGGTTTTAGGAGAGCACTTCAGTTCTTTAGAGCTGTGAAAATAAAGCTGGCAACAGTGCTTTGATTTTGTCTTGAAAGCACCACATGGAGAGAGATCTCTCACTCTGTCCCCAGTGATCATTTGGGCATAAGTGGAAATGGCTATCCCATGGTTTAGGGAGATGCAAGCTCTTCTTGCTCACTCTCCATGGAGCTCTGGCCCCTCAAGAATTACCCTTCCCCCTCAGCCAGGGCATGTGAGCCAGAAGGGAGCTCAGATCCTGCTTCCAGCCACATCTAGATCTTGAAATATTACCGGCAGCCAAGCAGATAATGTTTCCTCTTAAAAACCTATTAATGTGAATCCCAGCAATTTTTCAACTTCACTCACTGGAAAATTAACAATTTTGCTGTCAAATGGTATTTTCTAATGAAGTTACCAACTCTGAGCACTTCAGGCTCAGGCAGGCTTTTGCAGGTGATTTAGAGCAGCCACCCCTCGACTGTGTGTGCAGGCAGAGGAGCTGAGCCCTCTGAAAGTGAGGGGTGAGGAGATGGGAGTTGGACACATCTTAAATGCAAAGCTGAAGCTCCCAAAATCAGGAGTACAGGAGACAAGAGCAATACAGTGCATCACTCCAGGGAAAAATGCTTCCCTGGGAATTACAGCAGGAGGAAGGCAGCAGGCTGGTGAGGGGGTTTCTTCAGCAGAAGGACAGTTTGGTGGTCACTGGCTGTCACTGGGCTGGATTTAAAAAGCAGGCAGCTACATGACACTGCATGAGGAGAGCAGTGAGGCTCCAGAATAAACTCTGAGCAGGCTTGGCAGCAATGCAAACTGTCTTTCAGATTCACTCTAAGCAATAAGCTATGGGGAAAATAAAAGTGAAAGAAATCAGCAGTGTGTTTTGTCTAGAACTCTCTAAAAGTTGTTTTAATTTTCTCCCATCGGTGTGGCTCTCTTACAAACGAGATTTACAGTAAAACCAGAACAAGTCTGGTATTTTTCTTGCTCCTAAAGATTTCTAGGCCTTCTGAATTTTTATTATGTTATAATATAATATACTAATATTATAATATAATACATTATATTATACTTATTAATTATAATTAAAATAATTATAAAATATACTAACATAATATTAGTATATAAAATTTATTATATACTAATTTTATGTTCTTGCTTTTATCCCTGCTTCGCTGCTTTTAGACTTTTCTGAAATGTTTGGGGTTTTTTTTTGCTTCAAAAGGAAAT
>VZRH01006011.1:0-10426 GCA_013397555.1 Urocynchramus pylzowi
AAATAAAATAAAATATAAAATATGGCATTGCCAACACTGAACCAAGGTAGAAATTGCAGACATTTTATTCTTGCAGTGCCCTGAGTGTCAGTGCAGACAGCAAATCCACATTTCCTCACCATTCACTGACATCCTGCCCCTGCTGCGTGTTCCATGAGGTTTTTACCGAGTCCATCAGTACCAAAATTCATCTCCAAGCCAAAGCTCCATCCCTAAAGGATCAGGAACCTGCTGTAGGGCTGGAGCTGCAGGTGAATGGTGTGAACAATGTCAGCACCTCCACGGCAGCAGCACCCCCTTGTTTGCAGCTCCTCAGCGCTGAACGAGCTGGATAAAAACCTCTCACGAGGCTCTTTGTTCCCAGGGCAGATTCTTGTTTTTGTTAGAACATCTTGGACAGAATCTCCTCTCGCTTGCATTGATAAAAATCCTGTCCTGCTGCTCCAGACAGCCGAGGGATTTCAGACACATCCTTCTGTGGGCCCAGCAGGGACTGTCCCTCTGTCCAGGGGACTCCTGGGCAAGTGGGTAAGCAGCAGCTGGAGTCCACAGCGTGCAGAAAATATTGTGGGCAAGCATCACATGTCAGGCCATTCCCATGAGCAGATGAGGACAAGATTAGGCAGAGCTGTTCCACTTGATTTTGTGTTTCTCTTGCTCCTGAAACTCTGTTTTGGCTGGGGAAGCAGGACAGAAAGGGAGAGGGGATTCCAAGCCCAAAATAACTGAGCAGCCACATTTTCAGGTTCTGGCCAGGGACCAGAATTGATAAAGGAGGTTCTTCACTGTGGCTTCAATTCATTTTTAGTCAAGGGACAGAAGCAAAGCAGCTGGGGGTTTGTGTGGCTCTCACCGATGAGTGCTGCTATCAGCACTTTTATCTCCTCCTAAGGGAAACCAGGTGAAAACTGAGGGATAAATCAGAGCTCAACACAGGCTGAGTCTTCCCCTGAACTTCACTGCAAGTTCAGGGATGCTGGGACACTCAGGAACTCAGAGGCCACCTGCAGCCCATGTGGAATTTCGACCCTCATCTCTGGGAGCTGTAGGATCAGGACCAGGGCCCCCCATAGCTGCTGTGCTGTGTCCTGTCATTGTGGCACAGATGGGACACGGTGAGTGACACCCTCACAAGGGACGGTCAGACACCTGGAGTAACTTCTGGGTAAGGACAAGCTAAAAAAAGACAACAATTTCATTAGATAAATGCAATTTTGGGGTGTTTGAACAGGTTAGAGACCCTACAGCCTCCCACTGCACATCCCAGAGCTGTCACAGATCCATGCTGGCAGCTTTGGTTTATTCCCTGAGGGATGGGGGATGTTCACCCTGGGGAGCTCTCTGTGTATCAGTTTCCATCATTCAACACCGTGGTTTGTGCTCTGGGTGGTTCAGGACAGAGCCTGCCCCCCCTCAAGCTCCAGTGACCCCACCACCATCTTTTCCTGGACAAAACCCCCAGGGATGCCTCTCCAGGCTTCCCTGAGGCTCGTGCCCACACTGTGAAAGAACAGAGCTGACCTCGTGCCGAGCACGCAGAATTGAAGGCAAAAATAGCAGAGTGAAAATTCAGCGTTTATTTTTCTTTTCAGGCCCGAGTGCCAGCAGATGGGGGCACGTGGCTCTCCAGCAGATCCACACAATAATGGGAACAGAGCAGCTGGACACAGAGCACAACCAGCAGTTGCTGTGCTGCTGGTGGCCACAGGAGAGCTGGAAATCAGTCCCTCGATGACTCCAGGGAGCCTTTCCAGGAACAGAGCTTCCAGCACTGCTCCAGTACCAGGAAGGAGCAAGGGGAGAAAGGAAGGAAGAAGGAATTTGGGATAATCACAGCTTCCAGAGTGAGGATTTCTGAGGTGAGGCCAAAGATGGGTCCATGAGTGCAGGGCAGCACCTGTGCCCACACCTGCAGCAAATCTGGGCTGTTCCCCACCTGATCAGCAGCTCCTTCTGGAAGGGAAATGTGGATAACACACTGTGCCCACACCTGCAGCAAATCTGGGCTGTTCCCCACCTGATCAGCAGCTCCTTCTGGAAGGGAAATGTGGATAACACACTGTGCCCACACCTGCAGCAAATCTGGGCTGTTCCTCACCTGATCCTACTGGCTTCAGTCTCTGTTTAATTACAGACACCTCACACAGGTGGACAACAGCCAAGACCCCACTAATTCTGAAATGTGATTTCTGTCCAATGCTCTCACATGAGGGGCAAGAAAACTGAGCAACATTTATTTTCTTTATACAGAAGTTTTGTAAGTTGTTGATTTGTAATGTAACTTTCTTCACTAAATGTCTTTATTTTTTTTTAATGGTGGATTACACCCAGAAATGTGGGTATCACCCTGTGCCCACACCTGTAGCAAATCTGGGCTGTTCCTCCCTGATCAGCCTCTCCTGCCAGGGAAATAACGAGCTCCAGCTGAGGTGGGCACTGGGCAAAGCCTGACTGAATCCTGAGGGTGTGGGGTACAAAGCCAGGATTGTCCCACAGGCCTGGCAGTGCCCAAGGAATTCCTCATCCTCCACGGAGCTCTGCAGGAATTTTTTTTGTCGCCCTGCTCTCAACACAAACTCCTTGTGCTGGGAGTTTATGGCCAATTCTGTGATTTCCAGAATTCTACAAGTTTTGTTGGGATTTCACCTCTTTTCCTGTTCCCATGGCACAGGGGACTTTGAGAAAGAAATGGCGAGTGGAAATCAGCTCCATCTGAGCTGGAAAACACCAGAGCACCCATCCCAGGCAGGCAGCAGCTTCCTAGACAGGCAATTGCAGGGACTGAGCTGGCACTGCTCACAGGAGTAAATGAATCAGAAAATGACTGTGCCTTCCAGGGAGGACAATAAAGATAAAATCAGGATTTGAGCTTGTTTGGCTTTTTGTGAACTTGAGGAGAAGGAAGGGTTCGAGGCAAACATGTTCAATCAGTGTTGGAGATCTTTCCATGGCTGTTTTATGGAACCAAAGGTCTGTGCCTGACCAGGGGTTTCAAGGAATGAAGGATTCCTGTGGTGAAGGCTGAGTGGAAATTTAGCTGTGTTTTATGGACTTGAACATCATTTTTGTTTTCAAAACAACTGTGACAAGAGCAGAGGCTCCGGTGGAAGCAGCTCAGGCCTGGGCTCTTGCCAGGTCAGTGGTGGATTCTGAATGTTCAACTCAGGGTTGAACAGCTCAGGAAATCTCATTTTGAGCTTGTTCCACAGCCCTGAGCTGCTCCCACTTAGGAATTATTTCCTGACATTCAGCTGACACTTTCCTTCAATTAGTCATTCCATTTCTCTTAACGATCCCCCTAATTGCTTTCCTTTCCTTGTTGGTGTGTGACCCTCCTTCTGTTTGCAGTGTCCTATTAGTCACTGCCTAATTTGTGCCACTTCCATTTCCCTTCATGTGTCAGCAGCTTGAGCCATCCCATTTATTTCCATTTACTCCCAATTTTTGTGTTTCTCTGGCCTTCTTCTCACTGGTGTCTCGAAGGTCTCACAGAACCTTCCAGTGCCTGCTCTGTTTCTTATCCCACTGTCAGCACAGGCTCAGTGACACCCAAAAGTGGCACTTCCAGAATTCCAGAATCACTGAGGTTGGAAAAGCCCTCCCAGCCCATCCAGTCCCAGCTGTGATCCCCACCTTGTCCCCAGCCCAGAGCACCGAGTGCCACCTCCAGCCCTCCTTGGACACTCCAGGGATGGGCTCTCCAAACCTCCCTGGGCAGTTCCAGTGCCTGAGCACCCTTTCCATGGGGAAATTCCTGCTGCTGTCCCCCCTGAGCCTGCCCTGGCCAAGCCTGAGGCCATTCCCTCTCCTCCTGTCCCTGTTCCCTGGAGCACAGCCTGACCCCCCGGCTGTCCCCTCCTGTCAGGAGCTGTGCAGAGCCACAAGGGCCCCCCTGAGCCCCCTTTGCTCCAGGCTGTTGTGCTCCCCCACAGCCTTGGATAAAGACATCTCAGGTGCTCCCAAGACCATTCCAGTGTTCTATTTTGGGTAACAAATGAGAGCTCTTGGTCTGGTTGGTGCCAGCCAGGGGTGTCCCAGGTGCCTGGGGCTGCCACCTCAGCTGGACAGTTTTGCTTTCAGCTTTAGCCCAGCGTGGCAGGGAAGTGAAGTGTGATGGATTCGAAGGGATCCTGCCTGCCTGAGCCACTCCCAGCTGGTTCTCACAGGGCTCAGTCACAGAATCAGCTCCTGCTGCCCTGGAGTCACTGCTGGAGCTGATCTCAGCTAATCCCCAAGCCCAGCTCCACCCAGATACCAAAGCACAGCCTTTTCCCCTGTGCTCACACCAGGACTGGTTTCTGCCAGGCTGGATTTAGCTCGGAGAGTCCTTGCTCTTGCTTTTGATGTTTCACACGTGAGGACTTAGGAATACAAGAATTTCACCGTGGCAGCTGGCAAAGAGGTGTCACTGCTGGGGGGACTTGCATAAATATGAATCTGATGCCAGTTTTGGCACCAGGCACACCCATCCTCTCTTGGGGGACATCAGGAACCCAAACTCCCTTTTGGAACTGGTTTTCAGCCAGGGCTGAGGCATCTGATGAGGTGCCACAGGCAGTGCTTTTCCAGGAACATCCTTTCCCAGGCTCTCTCCATCACCCCACTCCTGTTTTGCTGTGTTCTCCCTAATTCCATAATAATTTCCCTCTAAAGTCCAGTTCCATTTACAGACACACGTCCAGGAATATTTAGCTAAGATCTCTACAACATTTCCCTCTGAGCAGGGAATGCTTCAGAAACATTCACCTGCTTTTTTTTTCTTGTCACTCCCCCTGAGCTCTGCCTTCCTCCCTCACCGAGCAAAGTGTGCAAGTGCAGCCACCCCATGTGAAAAACCACAGATTCCCATGAAGAAAATTACCTTTATTCCCTCCACTCCACCCAGATCTGCTCCATGGGCAAAGCTGCAGGAGAATAAAGGTGTGAGAGAGAGGTGGGAAGCACATGGGCAAGTAAATTCCTTGGCTGTTGTTCACATTCTGCTCCTTTAGATCTTATTTTTTTTTAAAATCACCTCTGAAGCGTGTGAAAGAGGGAGTGTTCCCATCAGAGGAGCCGTGCTGCAGAGTGTTCTCACATTTACTCACACCTCTGAGTAATCCAAGCTGGGCTGATGTCAGGGCTGATTTCAGGGCTTGCCAGCTCCCCTGGGGAAGCTGCACCTCAGAGCCTGGACCCCCATCCCACATCCTGCTGCTCTGGGGATAAACTGGGCAGGGCTGGGCAGAGGAGGCTGACTCGAGGCTGGCCTTTCAGCACTGCACAACTCTCTTTGGACAGTAATACCTTGAAATACATTTATTTAGTGATGCCCAAAGCTGCACAGAGCAGGAGGCAGAGCCAGCCCCACACTGCCCTCGCTGTCACAGCACTGGGTGACACAACCCTGGCTGCAGGGGATGAATGACAGCAGAAGAGGAGGCTCCATCAGCCCCACAGCCCCAAACCACACAAAGGTGGATGTGGAGCTGGGAACAGCCCCATCTCCCACTGCTCCCACAGCCCAAAGGGAGGATTTTGGAGCCCCAGGGCACAAGGACAAGTCACAGCATCCCAGCTGCTCCCCTGCTGACATCCCACGAGTGACAAACTGCAGGGCCATGGCAAAAAGTGCTGGCTTCACCTCTGCTTGGCTCCTCTGCTGGCTGGTTCCTGGAATCCCAGCATCCCAGGATGGTTTGGGTTGGAAGGGTCCTTGAAGATCAGCTCCTTCCAGCCCCCATCACGGGTACCTTCCACTGGAGCAGGTTGCTCCAAGCCCTGCCTGAAAACCCTGCAGCAGCCCCTGAGTGCTGCTCTGCGGGCACACATTTGAATAAAATTAATAATTGATGCCACCATTTATAAACTTTTCATAGCAGTTTTCCATGTGAGTCCCCTTGAGACTTCCGGGAATAATGTCAGCAGTTTAATTTTACTCATTTGTGAACATGAGTCAGACTTTTATTATTTTTTTTTTAATATTTACCAAACTCTGGACTCCCAACTTCTCTGTCAACAAATTCCTTCTTCAAGAGCAGCTTTCCAACTCTTCCCCTCCAAAAAATTCTTCCCTAAGTTCAGCTCCAGCCATGCCACAGGTTGGCTGTGAGGTGGAGTTTTCTGGGATGCAGCAGCAGACTGGGAACTTGGAATTTTCAGAGTTTGGGTGCAAAATGCTGACATGGAGGTGATGTAGAAGACAAATGTCCCCTAGGCCAGCTTTTACCGTGGTCTGATATCCCTGGGATGTATTTGGAGACTCAGCTCTGAGTCCTTCCCCTCCATCCCCATCTCTGAGGTGCTCGATGGGCAGGGCTGCCCCAGGTTTGGAGCAGAACAAGATGAAGCAGCTTTGCAGCTTTTCCCCTCTCCATTCCCGCCCTGGCTCCCAGCCCGAGCAGCAACAACCGGCCGGGCGTGGCACGGCGCTTTGAAGTCCCGAGCGAATCCCGGTGACTTTGTTTTCTTTCCTTTCGTGACTTTGTTTTCTTTCCTTTGGTGCTCTCGGTGGGTTGCCTGGCGTCTGCCCGGAGGAGTGCAGTGCCCTTCACCCCGCAGGGCTGGAGAGCTGCCTGCATTCCCTGGAATGGGATGGAGGCCTGGGCTGCTCTCCAGCCAGCTCCCTCCACTCTGCATCCCCAGCCTGGGGATGCTGCCGTTCCCAAATCCCACTGGTTGTGGCAGTGTCCAAGGGGATTCGGGGTGAGGGGCCTCATTTCTCCCTCTGTTTCTCCAGGCTCCAGTCCCTTCCTTGGCTCTTCCATTGAGCACGTTGTTCACCTGATCCTGGTTTTGCTCTTTCCCTTCTTTCCTACAGTTCCTTATAGTTCTTTTCCTGGAGAATTCTCCCTCTGGCTCACCGACATATTCCCTCTTCCTCCGCTTTCCAGTCCTTCCCCAGCAGCTTCCCACAAGGACTGTCCTCCCACCAGCCACTGCCAGTTTGCCCCCACAAATCCAAATTGGGAATTCCTCTGCGTTGTTGGGAGGATTTCTGGAGCCCTCCTTTCCCTCTGTCCCAAGAGATCAGGCCTCTCCTTCTCCCAGGAAATGGAATGCTCAACTGGGTCATCAGTTCTCATGCCAGGAGCCAAAATTCTCCTCTTTGCCTCTCCTGATTATTTGATAGCCAGGCAGCTGATAACAACTCTGGGAACATTGGGCTCCAGGGAGAAGTTTGTGTCACACACAAGGTACTTCACAAACAAATTACCAGGATGTATTTCCCCTGCTTCACCTCCCTGTATTTTTTTGGGATATTAGTGGGATAGAGACCTTAAAAAGAAGCTTTCCTCCTTGGTAGCCTCTGGAATTTGAAGGAAGCAGAGTCTCCCAAATATTTCTCCTTGTCCCAGCCTATTTTCCTTTAAAACAAGCCCTGTCCTCTCCCTGGGCATGGGCTATAAATATTCCTGGAGGAATGTCCACATCCAGGGAAGGTGTCTGCAGTTCCTGCTCCACTTGACCTCTGGAATGAGTTCAGCCATGAGAAGGCACAAAAGAACAGGAGTTCTGTGGTGCTTCTTCCTGGGGAAATGGGAATGTTTCATAAGCTCTCTAACACTGCTGGAAATGATGTTTTGACATCAGCAAGTGGCAGAGGACTGAATCTGAATTCCAAGGGTACAAACCAGGCACGCACAGCCCTTTTCCAGGGTCTCCCATTGTTGTTATTCCACGTGGCCCTGGCACTGGACCTGCAGTGGGGAGTCACCAGCTCTGCCCAGCTCCAAATCCACACCAGCCTGGCATAAAATACCTTGACTTTTCCTTTGCACAGCTAATGAATTTCATCCAAATGACGAGGCATGGATAATTGGGAAGACATCTCCTGCCTGTTTTCCAGGATTTCTCCCGCCTTGTGGCATCACCTCCTGACCAGAGCAGCCCATCCCAGTCCCTGTGCAGCCTTTTCCCAGCAGAGCCCCTCTGCTCTCCCTCTGGAGAAGGGAACCAGTGAGCACCAGGAAACAAAGGCCACCAAGGGCCACCTGGATTGTTCCCATATCCAATCATTCTTCAGGAGGGCTTGTTCTGCCAGACAAGAGCTCCCTGCTGTGCCACAGAGCATTTCCCAAAGCCCATTAGAGTCGATGGAAAAGTTCCTGCTGCTTTGGATAGACTTGGCAGGAGGCCTTATTAGATGGGATTTCAAGTGAATCCTTGACATTTTGCTGTGTGTTTGACTCTCCAGGCAAGCTCCTTTCAAGCCCACTGAATCTCACAGTCCTAAATCCTGAAGCTTTGTATTTCTGGGACAGGAAAAAAAAAAGGAACACTGGTGATTAGACTGTAATATGTGTCTAAAGCAAGCCTGAGAAGGGGAGCAGGAAGGGAATTATCCTGCTGAAACAGCTCTGACACTGAGCCTCCAAGCACCTGCACAGTGTTTCCTATCCTAAATCCTTCCTTGTTCCTCCAGGAGCTGCACAAACCACGAGCTCCTGTTAAATACTCAGACAGGCTTTTATGAAAGCCTCAGGAGCCTTTCCTGACAGTTTTACCTCCTGCACTGAATTAACTTCCTTCAAAGCTGTGAGGATTCAGCAAAAGCCTTGGGAGTGCACTGGTAGTTCCAGAAACTTCCTGAAGAGCCAAGCCCTTGCTGACTTCTCTGAATCCATCACGGATGTCCCAGAAATGCCTTCAGACCATAATCTCATTTCTGATCACCCAAGGCATGAGTTACTTCATTCCTGAGCCTGGGTGTGTGGATTTGGTGTAAATGCATTTCCCCCTCACAGCAATCCTGGGCTGCAGCCCTACTTCAAGCTGGCAGAAGCACCTCTGGCACCAGGCTCTTCCCAGAGCTTCCCAAGGAAAGAAAATTCAGAATGCCAGCAAGGGAAGAAAAAGCCCCATGAAAAGTGCAAGGGCTGTGCCAGGGGCTGTGCCAGGGGCTGCCAGGAGCACACAAAGAGTCTCAGTTTCTCCACAGGGATGTTCCTTTCCAGGCAGCTCCCCTTGGTGCCAGGACACCTCTGTTCCCTATTCAGGAAGTGCTGGTTGGAATCCCAGGACTTGGAGGCATCTGAACTTGCCCAAAAGTTACAAACAAGGGCATGTCCCTGAATAAACACCAAAAGTTACAAACGAGGGCATGTCCCTGAATGAACAGCCCTTTTCCAGGGGTTTCTCCTGCAGTTGGGTGTTATCCCTATGGCTGGTGCTCCAGGACATCCTCCAAAGCTTGGGGTTGCTCCAAGCAGGAGGGGGAACATCGAAACAGCCAAATATCCCTACAGGAAATGTGTTTTCATCCATCTGCTTTCATCCAGTATGGCCATGACCCAAAGTGGCTCATGTGACAGAGCCAAAACGTGACAGATTTTCCTGATTTCAGGTCTCCACCTTCCTCCCTCTGTGAGTGCAGCACCATGCACACCCTGGGAATGTGACTGAATGAGCCCTGCAGGCTCTCAAAGCACCTCAGCTGGGGCTATTTAATTAATTTAAATTTTTTTCCTGCAGAATTTCTGTGACCTGACCCACAGTTTTCCCTGCCAACAATTCCCAGTGGCTCTGGCGACGAGAGGAGGGCGATGGCACCCGGATCCTTTGGGATCTGCCTCTCCAGGCTGTGATTTCATTTACAAACCTGGCCTGTGGCACAGCATCCTCTGCTGCTGCCCTGCCTGGTCACTGGAAGGGGTTCAGGTCGCTGGGCCACCTCGGGGGCAGCTCCTGCCTGGCAGGGGCTGGAGGGCAGAGCTGTCCCAGGACATCGCGGGCGTCACCGCTCTGCCGGCGCTGGCACTGCCAGGAGAGGAGTGGACTCTGAATCACTGCAAAAAGGGACAAAACACCACTCCTGCCAAGCAGGACTGAACGGAAATGTGACTTTTCAAATATTTGCTGAAGGTTTAGGCCGTGTAGTTACGGTTTTAACGAAGGGATGCAGGCATAAATTGGGTGAAAGTCAATTAACACTCACTAAAAGGTGATGTTATCCTAAAGACCCCTGGGAAATGGCTTTGTTTGTCCAATATTAAATAATAACACATGGGCTGTCCAGCCACTGCCAGCTCAGGATCCTGCAGCCAGCTCATTATCCCCTCAAGGAGAACTTCATATTCCTCTTTCCCCTTTTCCTAGTGGGAACAGCGGAGCAAAGCAAGGGGAAATGACTTGCTTGGTGTTATCCAATGGCCCTGCCCTACTTCCCTGTGTCCTGGCAAGAGCCAAGGGTAAGTGACCTGAAAAGCAGCACAAAAGGAGACTCAAAACTTTCAACTTCACTTTTTGTTTTTGCAGACAAGTTAACCAGAGATAACCAGAACTCATATCTGATACCTGTGTTTCCACTGGGAATTGTTGGCAGGGAAAATCGTGGGCCAGGTTACATAAATTCTGCAGGAAAAAAAAAAATTAAATTAATTGAATAGCCCCAACTCAGGTGCTTTGTGAGCCCACAGAGGCAGAGTTCACATTCCCAGTGTCTGCA
>VZRH01006011.1:10584-49064 GCA_013397555.1 Urocynchramus pylzowi
TTTGAGAGCCCACAGAGGCAGAGTTCACATTCCCAGTGTCTGCAGAACTCAGCAGAGGGATGAAGGCGGAGACCTGAAATCAGGGAAATCTGTCCCATTTTTTACCATAAAAGCCATTATTCTGAAAGAAATGCTCAAAGTTTAACAACCATGTCAAAACCTGAGGAGAAACACTGGGTTTCAGAGTTTTAATCTGAACAATGAAGAGTTTCCTCCCCAGATATCCCTTTCCATGGGATCCCCACCAGTGTGTAATGGTGGAGCTGAGCTGGGCACAGAGCTCTGGGTATAACTCAGATTTCTGCCCATGAAAACTCTGATTTAGGGAGGGGAGAGGGTGTTGGGTGCTCCTGGGTGTTGAGAAAATCTGGAGAACTTCCAAAGAGCAGCTGAGGTGCCTCTACCCTTCTTTTCCCCTCAGCAGAGATAGTGCCTTTGCTTTGCTGTTCCCTATTTTCATTTCTTCCTTATGCTGCCTTTCCTACTGAAATCCCATTTTCCAGTTCCTTGAAATCCTCCCGCCACCTTCCTGGAGAATGGCGGGAAAGGTTGAGTCTTCCTGTTTACAAGCAAAGAAAATTCCTTCCTGGCCAGCCCCTGTTGCACCTCCTGGGCAGTGCAATCAACATTCCTAATTGTTTTTCCAGGCAGAAATGTAAAGACATTTTTCCTACTGCTGAAGGCATGAAAGGCAGGATGCAGAATACGAAAACATGTTTGGAATTCTTCCACTGCTTCAAGCATAAATCCTCCATCTCTGTGTTCATCACCATGTGCAGGGGCACTTTGTCCCACTTGTTCCAGGCTTTTTCCCTAATCCTATTCATGGAGCAGAGACAAATAAATAAATTAACAGCTGCCCCTTCCTCCAGGGAAAATGGAGCTGGTGATGGATGCAGCTTGTTCTGGCAGCCCCATCCCACAAAGCTTCTCCCAGTTTCCTCTCCCAGCCAAGAGAAAAGATCCTCATGAAGGAATTTTGTGGCTGGTTGCTTTTCCTTGGCTCTCCCTGAGCATCCAAAGGAGCCATCCTGAGTTTGGCATCTATTGCTTTGCTCTGCAGAGTGCCAGAGGTGTTGGAGAGGGCTGAACATGCCAAGCTCTGTGGAGAATGTGCAGCTTCTGTGCAAAATCCTCCTGCAGAGCTCTGCCAACCATCCCAACCCTGGCCTTCTGTCCCAGGCTCACCCCTGCCCGTGTTCAGACCCCTCTGTGGAAGGGATGATGATGATGAACAGGCACTAAAGTCAGATTGGCACCGATTTCCTGTAATCCCAGTGGTCCCTAACAGCAGCAGAGTCTCCTGGTGCTGTCACCTGGGTCTGCTGAGGGTGAATTCAATGTCAGAGGTTCTCCACGTGCACCCCTGGGCTGCTCCAGAACTCCCAGAAGCCAAACAAACTCCCCAGAGGTGCCAGAGGTGCAGAGGCTGTGCATGTTTCTGAAAGAAATGCTCAAGGTTTAAAAACCATGTCCAAATCTGAGGAGAAACCATGGAAATTTTACAAAAGAGGAGCAGCTGTCCATGGATGCACCAGAGATCCAGGGCTGGATTCCTTCCCTGCACTCGTGCTTGAGAAGGTGTCCCTGGCTCCTTTGGGATTTTGTTATCCAGGGCTTTAACCAGCTGGGAGATGAAAGCATCCAGGGGTGTCATGGGAGTGAGGGTGAGTTATTCTCTGACACTCACACAGCTTATCTCAGCTTTCCCATAAAATACTCCCAAGGGAAGCCAGCTCCCAGTGGGAAAGGTGGCTCAGTACCTTTATTTATAGCTCCTCTCTGTTTTTTGGAGCATCCACCCAGTAACTCCTCATTTATTCAGAGAACTGAGCAGAATCTGAATTCCATCCCCCTCTGGTCACATCTGCCCTGGGGTATTTTCCTTCCAGTGCAATCCCTGAATTATTTCCAAGAATTTTGCACCTGGCTCAGCCACCCATTTTCCTTTGCTAACCAGCTCTCTGCTGATTAAACAATCTATTGTGGCTCACAGGGATTTTTTTTTTGTTTATTTTTTAAATAAATTGAATGCTGGTGAAGGAATAGAAGGAGTTTCAATACCACCACACCCTCCCACACTGCAAAAATCCAACTTCCAGCACAGGCAGGGCTGGATAACAGCTGCCCAAATTGAGGGATGGTCAGGATTGGGCAATTTTTCTCCCAAAAAATGGGAAAAAGGGAATGAACAGAGCTCAGCAGGGATTTGGAGGAGGTGGGCTGGCTGTTCCCCCTGGGATGGGAGTGAGAAGGAAGATCTGCTGCTGTGCTCTGTCCCTAAAGCACTGCTGGGAACAGCCAGTTTGCTTTTCCAAACTCATCCAGGGCTCCTTCCCCCTCGCAGAAGCAGCTGAACAAGGCCCCTGCCTCCTCTCTTGTGGAGGATCTCATCCAAAATGATGCAACTCGAGAGGAAAAAACATCATTTATGGAGGCAAATTAAGGACTAATTCCCCTAAATTGGGATGTGAAGAGCAGAGTGTTCCGAGTCCCACAGATCCCAGAGATGAGCAGCAGCCTATTAAGGTGTCAGCACAATATCCACACAAACACAGCTCTTCACATTGGCAACAGGAACAGCTTTAAATTCTCTTTTTTTTGGCTGGTAATGAATCTCTTGGGGAGGATAACTAACTTTGAAAAGATTTGCTTTGGTTCTCATGAAAGGGAAGGAGTTTAAGGCCTGGTTTGGGATGCTCCTGGTGATGTTCAGGCTCTCCAGACCCTCTCTAAGAGGTGGCTCTGGAGGAGTGAGGTGCCCTGGGCAGGGCTGGGTCCCTTCCAGCACTGGATGTCCCCTGCAAAAAGGGCTGGATTTGGTCCCCAGAACTGAAACAAAACCCCATTTCACCTGAGAGCAAAAGAAACTTCCACATTTGGAATCATCAAAGGTACCCCTGGCTCAAGATGAATCCCAGTCTTTGCTGTTTGTACATTTTTAAATACAATGCTGCATGATTGCCACTAATTAAAGAAATCAGCCAGGCTGCCTTCATCAAAACCCTTTTGGAGAAGAAATTTTGATTCTCAATTAGTGGGTAAAATACAGGGTATATGGAAATTTAAATGCTGCTGGGGAAAATTTATGCTCCTAGCTGATTGCAGGTGTCAAATTAGAACCTCCTTATTATTTTTTGTTGTGGTATCCAAAAAATTTCAGGGTGAAAAGGCAGATAAATTTACAGATAGAAAACTCCTCCCAGTAATAGGCTGGCAAACTGGTTTGACAGACTGGGATTGTGCTTTGGTCACTGGTGATGTCATTTTCCAGCAGTTTTCCACTGACAACCAACAGCACTGCAATGCCAAGAGGAATTGAAAATGTGATTTTCTCCCAGCTCATCCTCAGTGGGATGTGTCACCAAGTTGAGTTTAAACCAGAATGAGATTTGCTGCTGCCTCAACTTCCTTAAGTTCTTATGGTAATTTTTTAATATTAATATTAAAGTTTTAAACGTCTAAAAGCTGCTGTAACACCTTGGATTTGACCAGGGAGAGGTTTGGGTTTATTTGGGAATCAGTTTGTTGGCTTAAAAAAAAAATCAGTGAGTTTCTTACTTCACCTTCTCTGTTTTTGATTGATGTTGAACACACTGGTCCCAGCTGTTCTCTCCCAAACCTTTTAACTCCCATCCAGAGTATTTGCAGCATTAAACCTGACTTAATACCCAAAACTGCTGCCCTTGGTGCCTTGTTTTCTCCTGGAATCCCCTCCAAACAGCAGGGAATTCCTAAAACACCATCAGCACTGCCAAGAAAACCAGCTGGATGTCAGGAATGTTGGACAAGTGCTCCAAAGGCTCCCCCGCCCTGCAGAATTCCCATCCCAGGGAATGGGATTGATGTTTGCTCTATGGGATTGATGTTTTCTCAATGGGATTGGTGTTTGCTCTATGGGATTGGTGTTTGCTCTATGGGATTGATGTTTGCTCTATGGGATTGGTGTTTGCTCGGGACGAGTCCCAGGCACAGCTTTTTAAAGGGATTTGAAGCCTCGGTGATTAGGAACAGATTAGGGAATCCCTCTCTGGGAGATCTCAGAGCTGCACAAATGGATGGAGGCGGTAATTAGTGATTTACACCCTGTTCCTGGCGGGGAGAGCCCGGGAATGGGAGCCACAGGATGGGGACAAAGCCAGGCTGGCAGGAGCCGCAGGCAGAGCCTGCAGACCCCGCCTGGGCTGTGCCGGAGGGCTCAGCTCCATCCCTGCCTGGCTTCCTCTCCTGGAAAACCTCTGGAGCCATTTGCCACCTCAGCCTCTGGAAACCTCTGCAAAGTGCCCTCAGCAAAGCTTGGAGAGTTCCCCCTTCAAGGCAATCATGACATCACAAATATTTCGCTGCTTTATTTATTTTGATGTAAGCGAGGTTTGTTGGAGAGCACGCAGTGATGGCTCAAATTAGCCATCATTAAAGGCTTCACCAGCGGCTTTCCCAAGGATTTTCCAGCAGTCAGGCATCCAAAATCCAGGTGTGAAACGTTTTATTGCTGCCTGAAACAGGCCATAAAATTTCCCTGCTCCTCCTGGGGCGGGAGGTGCTGCCAGGGCTGCCGAGGTCATTCCAGGCAGAGGCAGGAGGAACGAGGTGTGGATGCTCCCCACGCTCTGTGGCAGTCAGGCACTTTTTAAAGTATTAAAAATTCTTTAAAATTACAATTTTATGGGTGAAGAAGGGAGATAGTCTTGGTGAGAAACTCCTGTTGAGAACACACTGTGAACTGCCTGATGTGACTCACAGGATTCCCACAGGGAAGAGCCCACAGGATTCCCACAGGGAAGAGCCCTCTGCTTGCCCAGTTTTACATTTTCCTTGCTCTGCTTACCTTGGGAATGCCACCAGGATTTTGTTGTGGTTTTGTTGTGTTTTCTACTTAACTGAACAGTAATTTTTCTCGTGCAGGTAATGGCAGTGTTGTCACAGCTTCAGCCTCTTTCAAACCCTGAGGAAGCTGCACTGGGAGCCTTGGTGGGCTCCACAAACAATTCTGCCCCTCAAAGCAGAGGCACATCAACATTTGCCCTCTCCAAATGCTGAGATCACCAGGACTGGCCAAATCTGAGTTCCTCTCTCCTGCCAGCTGCACAGCTTGAACCACATCCCACACTTTATGTGTCTCTGAGTGTCTCCAGCATTCCTTCGTGTCCTTTTTGGGGACAGGCACAGCTTCCCCCAGCCCTGAAGCAGAAGAGTGGCCCATGGCACCACGGCCTGCCCTGCTGGACAGATGCAGCTGTCAGCTGGCTCCCTCCTGCCCCAAAACATTGACTTTTTTGTCACTCCCCTGCCCAGCGTCCTCCTCAGCCACAATTTCCACAGCCAGGCAAACAGACCTTGCCCTGGGATATCTTCCAACACAAAGATGAGATGCTTTTCTCTGACTGGTTTGTTTGAGATGTAGAAACCAGTTCCACAGTGAGAGTGGGCCCAGCTTGGCTCCGTTCCCATCTCCTCATAAATCACGGGCTGACTTGTGGGAGTGCTGCTGAAGCCCTGCTGCAAAAAATCATTAGCCCAGGGACATTTCTCTCTCCCACCACCTTCACCCTCCTCTTTGAAGCCATGGCCACTCCAGGAGCCTACAGATGGTTTTTTGGGATCCCCTGTTGCACCCAGGCAGGACAGCTCCCACTCTGGTGCTCCAGCACGTTGCTTGAAGGAGCCTTTAGCTCACACAGAAGCTGGAGGTGCTTCCAAATCTCCAAAATACCCCCAAAGGTTTTCTTGCAGCCTCACTGCAGCATCCTGGGACACCTCCCCTGCAGCAGCAGCAGTGTGACTTTTCCTGGAAGGAAGAGAGTTGGATAAACTCATTCAGAACCCATAGTAAAGGAAATGCAAGATTATTCCATAAGGACAGCAAGAATATGGTCCTGACACTGTGAGATGCAACCTGGGGAAGAGATGAGCTGGAAAGAAGTGTTGGAAATATTCCAAGCAGTATTTGAAAGCTCCTGGCCTTTCCCTGTTTTGAATCCCTTCCCCTTCCTCCCCCAGGTGAAGGTCCCCAAGCTGCCAGCACCCGTGTCCCCTGCACAGGTCTCTGGCTGTGCAGCACTCGAGGGAAAGTTATTTTTAGGATCATTTTTCAACAGATGATGGAAACTCTTCTGTCACTTGCACAAACAGAAAATGATTCTGGCCAATGCCCAGACGCTTCTGGCTGCTTTTGAACTCTGTGCTCATCAGCAGCCCCTGGAACTTCAGTGTCTCTTTGAGCTGGTGACTCCTTGAAAAGAAGCAGCAGGGAAGGAGGGGATTTCAGTGAAAATGAAAGTGCAGGAGAATTTCACTGAAAATTAAAGTCTCAGGGCTCTGCTGGGAAGTGCAAGACAGAAAGTGGGAAGACAGAAGGTCAAGAACCAAGAAGGATGAGCATTCCCTGCGTGCTCCTTCTTCAAGGAGGATGAAGATGATGAGGGCAGAGGAGAAGCTCTGCCACATCCCAGGGAATCTGGGCTTTCCTTCTGGATCACAGACACCCAGAGCCCTGCCCCAAATGCATCAGATCTGTTGGGTGTGATGCAAGAACACGGTGACGTTTGTTCTCTTCACTTTTCCCGGAGTTTATTTGCAAAGCTTTGGCCTTACAAGTCCATTTAAGACAGGCTCATTGAGAAATTATGCTCAAGTATTTATTCACACTGATAACTCGGAGCATTTGGCTCCAAGCCTAACAACACACTTGTCGGGAATTAATTCCGTGATAATCTTTATCAGTTTGTGGTAGACACAGCAATAAACCTCCTCTGTGGATAGACTAATAACTGGAGAGCTGGTGAGGCATTAAATCAACCTCAAAAAGCTGTTTATTGTGTGTATCCTCCCCTGCAGCAAGGCTTACCCAGCCTGGGAAAAAAAAAAAAACCTCTGGAAAAGGAGAGTTGGGAACGGGGAATTTGAGGCTTCTGATTCAAAAGCAGCTCAGGCAAGGGTGGGAGGCTGAGTGTGCAGCATTCAGGGGCTCATCCCTGGAAATGAATTGGAGCAGATCCTTGTGGCAGCACAGAGGGAGATATTCTTCCCTCTTCACACACCGTGGGCTTCCAATGGGGATCCTAAAGCTGGAATAAAGGCCCAGCTTTAGTTCCCTCTCCAACCCATGAGGCCAAGAGGCTTCTCCATGAGTGTCCTTCACGGCTGTTGACTTTATCCATGGGTTCCTCAAGCCTTGGAATTTGTTCTGGGCAAATAGCAGCACTTTTAGGGTGGGTTGGGAGTCAAACTGAGCCCCTTCTGCTGCTTGGAGCTCCCAGTGGGGCAGGACAAGGAGTGTTGCCTCCTTTTCCAGAGCAGGACACGTTGTCCTAGGGAATCAAATCCATGCTGCTGCTTCTGATCAAGCAAATTAGAAAGCCAATTATTTTAATTACTTCCCCCCCCACCCCTTTATTTATTTAATTAATTTGTTTTTCAGGACACCAAGAACTTACATAACAATTATGTGGGGCCAGGATGGGTTGATTTCCTAAGGAGATTGTTAATCCTAATGATTCCCAACTTGACAACAGGAATCAAATTCCTGTGGTGAATAAAGAGGGAAATCCTGGCATCTTGGAATATTTCACTCAGCTCAAATCAAGTACCTCTGGTGATAATACCATGAGGGAAAGGCTCCTTGAACAAAACTGTTGGAAAAACCAGGATTTATTCCCTGTCTCCTTTCCTTTCCATCAGCACTTGGATTAGTTATTTAGGGAAGAGGCTCATCCTTCCACAGGGCTTTGAGTTCAGTTCAGATGCACCAGGACCAGCCCTTTTTTATGTCATATATTTATGATGGGACTCTTGGGATTTCTTTAAGGCTTGGGAACATTTACAGTGGAAGAAGAGGTATTGGCCCCTGATGCTTTTTGAAATCTATTTTTATCTTTTAGAACAAAATATGATATTATTAAATAGCATATTAACATGATAACATTTTAAAAAGCAGCATGAACAATACCAGCAATGCAATAATGAAGTCACCAAGAGAATAACGTGAGTTTTGGCAGCTTCTTCCCAGAGAATTTTCCCCTAAAAAATCTGTTCAGCTTGTAGCCAACAGAATTTGTCAGGGATCTGGGGTCAGGTGGAAGCTGCACACGTTGTATCTGAGAATGTCAGCAGAAATATTTCATTATTCCATCTATTTTTGTTGATGTTGACAACAGTTGCCATCAGCTGGGCAACATTTGCTGACCACTGAATGCAGGTGCTCTTTATAGAGGCACTGGAAAAGATCTGGGCTGTTTCCAGAGACAGTTTTTGAGCTCTCTTGGCAGATGCTGAGGGGTTTATTTAATGCCACATGCTATATATAAAATATAAAATAATTCATGCATAATCTAAGACCTTAAATAACTCAGGCCATACATGTCTGTATCATAATATATGATATATTCATTCTACTCACTGCTCACATCTAGAAATCACCAATTTAATGTTACTCAACCATTTTTCAAGTCCCTGAAGGTTTTTGCCTTTCTGCCAGTCCTGTTGGGGTTGAGTTGGCTTTGAAAAAATTTTTCTTTCCAACCTTTATCTTTAATAAACATCCAGAGCTATGAGGACAAATATCCATGGTGCGTTCTCCTTCTTGGAATCACAGAATCCCAGACTGGGTTGGGTTGGAAAGGACCTTAAAGCTCTTCCTGTTCCAACCTTTTGCCATGGGCAGGGACATCTTCCACTAGACCAGGTTGTTCCAAGGCTGTCCAACATTGCCTTGAATGTTTACAACCCAAATCATTGTATGATTCCATGATTCCGTGAAAATTTAAAATAAAAAAATCCCTTGGAACCAGCTCATTTTCCCTTTTCTTCCCAAATAAAGCACTGGAGGGATCTGCATGGCAATTGAGCATCTCCAGCTGTTGGAAATATTTATATTTTTAATTAAAATGATTGGTTTTTTATTAATGATGAGAAATGTCACATTCAGAAGATTCTTGTCATAACAGGGACAAATTCCTTCTCCTGGCAATCCCATTGCTGACCACCACCTTCTGTCCAGGGTAAATTCATTCCCTGATTTTCATTCCAACTACAAAACATAACTCTGAGAGCAGTCCCTGCTGGAGGTCATTCATATTCCTGGAGCATTTGGATGAGGGAAATATGAAATATCTGCCCACATTAAAGCTATTCCATGAATTAATGTCCCCTCTCCACTTCCCCTCTGCTGCAATTTCACACTTGAGTGACAAAAATTCCCTGGGGCCAGGGAGTTTTCTCACCCCAGAGTCCAGAGGGGAATTCCTGGCAAATCAGTGCCCTGGGGAAGCTGATAATGGATGGCAAAGGGATTGATCCTGTGGGATGGGCTGTGCCAGGGGGTCCCTTTCCCCTCTGCGGACTCTTCGGCAATGATGTGTTGTAATTAACTCATTCTCTGTGAGTTAATTACAACAATTAGAGGCGCAGCTCTGAGCAGAGGCCAGCGCTGGAACGAGAGGATGCTCAGACCTACAGGTCTAGAGAAAACCAAGGAATTATCCTCTTGCCCTAAAGCCTAAAATTCCTGGGAATTTATCTGCCTTGCTTACTCCGCCTGGACTTTCTACCCACTGCAGCCTGGGTTGCCCTGCATATTTTTCATTCCTGCCAGGCTCCTCTCCTCACCCTGAACTCTCCTGGATGGAAACAGATCCAGGAATCTGAGCAGCCCCAACATCCCTGTTTAGGGCTGGGAAGCTGGAAACCCATGGGAACTGAGTCCTTCTCACAAAGGGGCTTCCTCAGCCAGAGGATGAGCATGGGGGAAGCAAAATGAACTTTGGAGGGATGAGCTTGAGAGAGCAATCCTGATTATTAAAAACAGATTATTTCCCTTATCAGCATCCATTAACAGCAATGCTCATGGCATGGATTGATCTTCCTGGGTTGCCTTTCTCTGCTGACTTTTAGTTCTGTGGCCTGAACAGGGAGATTGGGCAGGTTCACCCTCATTTCTGGCCCATCCTCTTTTTGGCTCAAGCTTTGTGAGGACAACAAACCCAACAGTGAAAATGCTGATTAAATAACCCTATGAGGTAATGCTTTTAAAGAATTAAAAATGCTTATACAACCACCCTGATGAGATCAGTCTGAAGCATGGGGCTGAAGCCAAGGCTTCTCCTCTCCTCCCTGGCTGAGGAGTCGGGGCCACGCTGGGATGTTCAGGCAGGTGAGATCCCATCTCCTGCTGCCACACCTGGAAAGACACTGGGCTGTGCCATGGGAGCAGGGTGCTGGCACTGCCAGGCAGTGATATCATGGTGCTGTCACCCACCACGCCCTGGAATTACACACGGCTTCCATTCAACTCTTTTGGCACAAGGAAGAGAAAAGCTGCTTCCTATCATCATCAGGTGGGAAGGTATGGACTCCTGGGAGCATCCCAGAATCCCAGCATGGGTCAGGTTGGAGGGGACCACAGTGGGTCACTGGTGTCACCTCCTGGCTCCAGCAGGGCCATCCCAGCCTGTGCTGGTGCCTGGGGCTTCCTCCTGGAGTGCAGGGGCTTTGTTCCCCAAAAGTAACCCTATTTTCAGAAGGTCTGACCTCTCTCTGATCATTCCATTTTCTCCCTCCTTTGTGCTCTAAAACACTTCATCAACAAGGAAGATTTTTTTTTCCCTCCTTATTTGCAGCCCAGGAACAGAGTTCTCCCTGGCCTTTCCAACAGTTAGAGATACAATCCATCCTGGACAGACATCAAAAGGATGCCAGGCTGATTTAGGCTAATAAAGAGCATCATTGAGATAATAAGATTAAAGCTGACTTGTTCATGGTGTCCCTGCTGGAAACTGCTCCAGGATAGGGCTTCCATGTTCCTGGAACCTTGGGAATTAGAGAGGAATTTTGCTGTAGCCCAAAAAGCATTGACCTGATTGTGCAGCCCTCCCACACCCAGCACTTCAGAGGTTCCTTGGGAAAGATCAGGATACTGAAGTGCTCCCTGCTCATTTTCCCATCCTAGACAGAAGCAGGCAGCAATCCCCAGCCAGTGGGAACATCGTGTTCATCTTGACCCTGGAGAGATCTGTAGGACACATTCCCAAGGGTGGGAGCTGAAACTGAGCTGGTGGCGAGGAAGAGAAGGACACCACGTAGGTGAGTGTGAACAGTTCTCCCCCTTTGCTGGTCTGGTTTAGAATCATGGAATAAGTTGGGTTGGAAGGAACCTTAAGGATCATCTCATTCCACCCCAGCCATGGCAGGGACACCTTCCACTGTCCCAGCTGCTCCAAGCCCATCCAACCTGGCCTTGGGCACTGCCAGGGATCCAGGGGCAGCCACAGCTGCTCTGGGCACCTGTGCCAGGGCCTGCCCACCCTCACAGGGAACAATTCCTTCCTGATATCCAATCTAAATCTACTCATTTTCAGTGTGAAGCCATTCCCCTCGTCCTGTCACTCCAATTCCTGATGAAGTTCCCTCTCCAGCCTCCCCTTCAGACTCTGGAAGGTGCTGTGAAGTCTCCACACAACCTTCTCTTCTCCAGGTTGAACATTCCTTGCTCTCGCAGCCCCCCCAGAGGAGAGGTGCTCCTGTCCCTTTATCAACTTTGTGGCCTCCTCTGGAATTGTTCCAGCAGTTCCACATCCTCCTTCTGCTGGAGGCAGCAGACCTGTGCCCAGTATTCCACATCCACTTGCAGTATCCAGCTGCACGTTATCCCCAGCAAAAGCAGGACTTGCCCAGCCACCTCCATTCTCCGCCTCCTGCAGCACGATTTCCAAACAACCAGAACCTCCCACGAGTTCAGCATCCCTAGAGTTAAATGAAGTCATGGACAAGTCCAAACAAAGAGGAAAAGATTCATTTATTCCAGGCTTTCTGTGGAATTGCTCTGGAATAGACTCAGCAATTGAGGAAAAAGCAAAGCGCTCCTTTGGGAAGCGATCTGGGAATGTGAACGCCCCTGNGCCTCCCCTTCAGACTCTGGAAGGTGCTGTGAAGTCTCCACACAACCTTCTCTTCTCCAGGTTGAACATTCCTTGCTCTCGCAGCCCCCCCAGAGGAGAGGTGCTCCTGTCCCTTTATCAACTTTGTGGCCTCCTCTGGAATTGTTCCAGCAGTTCCACATCCTCCTTCTGCTGGAGGCAGCAGACCTGTGCCCAGTATTCCACATCCACTTGCAGTATCCAGCTGCACGTTATCCCCAGCAAAAGCAGGACTTGCCCAGCCACCTCCATTCTCCGCCTCCTGCAGCACGATTTCCAAACAACCAGAACCTCCCACGAGTTCAGCATCCCTAGAGTTAAATGAAGTCATGGACAAGTCCAAACAAAGAGGAAAAGATTCATTTATTCCAGGCTTTCTGTGGAATTGCTCTGGAATAGACTCAGCAATTGAGGAAAAAGCAAAGCGCTCCTTTGGGAAGCGATCTGGGAATGTGAACGCCCCTGGGAGGATGCAGACAGGCTCTGCTGTGGTTTTGGGGAGGCTGCTGGAGCCCTGGGCCAGACACGGTGTCTGGGAAGGACCACTCGGGGCTGAGGGGCTGGCACTGCCCATCAGGGACACGTGGGGACTGTCCCCTGTCCCTGCCCAGCCCAGGGGCACAGCAAAGGGAGCATGGCGGGCCCTGTGCTGGGGCTGGCGCAGGCCCTGCAGCCCCCCCCGGCCTGGCAGGTGACCACAGGAAGCACTGAGCTCCTGAGCTCATTTCCACCGGCCCAGGGCTTCGTTAGGAGCAAAAATAACTCGGGAAAACAGAGCCAAAGCCGTGTCATGGAGTGCCTCAGTCACTCAGGCCCTGGTGCCTCCCTTCCGCCCGGCCTGCGCAGCCATGGCTCCTCCTGCCCCACAGAAACCACCTCTGGCACCTGGGATCGTTCCTATCACCCTGCTCCTTAAAAAGCAGCCACCACCCTCGCTAATTTCCATAAATTCTGTTTCTCTCCTGCAAAAAGTGGGGTTTTGCACCAAAGAACAGGAGGAATGCTCCTAACCCAAGTGCTGTCCCCGGTGTTATTCCTCCTGAGATCCCCACGGCATTTCCTACAGTCTGACTGTTTGAATAAGGAGCTTTCCCAGCCCATTTCCAAATAAAGCTGTAGGAACAGCCAATTTTTCAACTTGGTGGATGAACAAAGAAAGCAGAGGAAAATTAATTAGCTCAGCCCAAGCAGAGCTGCATTTCCACCTCTGTTGTTTTGTAAAACAGCGGCGACAAAGATGAACTAGACCAAAACCAAGAGATCTATTTTGTCTGGGGACCATGGGTTCTTCTTTTTAACTTCTTTTCTAAAATATAGGTCACATTTCAAAAGGGAAAAACCAAGCACTGATTCTGAAAGATGAGGCTGAAAGGCTTCTTTCAAGATGTCAAAATGAAAGACTTCAGCACATTTGGGGGAAGGGAAATCCTTGTGGGACACATACACACACAAAACCTGACCCAAAAATGTGTAAATCATTTCCTTCTTCCATGAACAGCATTTTCCCCCAAATTTTCAATCTACTGAGGACAAAATTCCACAGATCTCCTTGGCAGCATTCCCCTGGATAAGGGCTAAATCTGAACAGAGGATTGATAGAAAGACAAGGAGATCCAGGGACAAAGATTCCATGCAAGAACAAGGCATGGAAGAACTCATGTCAGGAAACGAGTTTGCTTCCAAGTCAGGCACTACTGAACTCCGTGGCACAGCACACATCCTTTGATCCAGCTCCAGGAGTCTCTGATAAGCAGGGAGGGATATTTCTCACTCTTAAATTTGATAAGAAATGTCCACATGCTCCCCCCAGAGGAATTAAAACACAAGAAACCCTAATCTGGCAGGGCTTAGTTCCACTCTGCTGTGCTTGGGGAAAAATGGAGCAATTGAGCTCAGTCTGTATGCAGCACTTTATTAAGTTGTGCATAATTAATGAGCAGTGACGTGCTCCATGTGTTTTCTGAAGTGATCCCACTTCCTGGGGATGAACTCACAACTGACTGTGCATTGCTCCTTCTTCTGGCTCACATGAAACATGAAATATTCATGGAAATACCAACTTTGCAGGGTTCTTCACACTGAAATGATGGTTTAGAGCTGAAGAACCCCGCCACCATCCAAGAAATCTCAAAAAAAGGTGACTCAGCTCATGTTCCTCACTCAAGCTGAGGAAAACCTAGGATGTCTTCATTTCTCTCACACCCAACATTCCCCAAACTTTCCTGCTTTCACAGTAACTATCCTGATTATCCTCTGGAAGGCAAATTTTATCAGAAATCCATCCAAGCTGGGGACAGCATTCCCAGCTGACAAATTCCCTTTTTGCAACTTCATAGTTCTTGCAAACACAGCAGCTCCTTGGGAGAAGTGCCTTGAATATGATGTAGAATTTAAGGGTTAAAAATTAATAACTATTAATGTGCAATGCACTGAGAGAAAAGCCTTGCTCTGACCACTTCCTCCAGCAAGAAGAGCAAACACATCCCCTCAGGATGTGAAAACACATCCCCCCAAGATGTGGCTGTGAAGGAGCTGTGCCCCTTTTCAAGTCAACCCTGGTGTTCCAGAAGCCCTGAAGTGACTACAGGATGAGTCCTCAGTGCCACCTTCCCCCACCACACTCCCAGCACATGGATTTGGATCCTCAGATGGGCCAGGCAGCTTTGGGGGATGTAGGAAACACCCTGAGGGCCGGGTGTTGAGGCCTGGAACAGTCACCCATGGGGTACATTTGCTGTCAGGTCCAGACAAACTGGAAACTCAGCACTGCAGTGGGTTTGGAGCATTCCCTTGCCCAGCTTTGCTCCAAACCTCTTGGTCCCAATTCCTTCAGGGATGCCTGTTGGATCAGCAGCACCAGTTTGCTCCCTGTCAGACCTTTCATATCCAAGTCACTCTGCCAGTTTTTCCCACTGGGCTGGCCAGGGTTCAGCTGTTTGCACCTCTCATTCCTGGGATATTGTTTGTCCATTCAGGCTTTATCCTCCAGCAGCCATGCTGCCAACCAGCAGAGATTTTGTGCCATGCCAGGTGAAGTTCCCAGCTGTTCTGTGGGAATCAATGGTTCTGGAGTGCTGGCCTCAGGAGGAGCCCGGGGCAGCCTCCACATCCCTCTTGGAGCCCTGATGAAGTTAAAGAGTAAAAGAAATAACTCAAATGGCAAATGAAACATTCCCCTGGTGCAGAGCTGTGGGAGGATCCTGATCCATCTCCATTGCTTCCTGCTTTTCAGCATTTCCTCTGCTCCATCAAGCCACTGTAGGACCAAAGCCAAAGTGACCTCCAAGGCTGTGGCCAGTGAGCTGTGCCCTCCTCAGCTGTCCCACAGCTGGCACAGAGGTTTTGGGTTTACACAGAAAGGGGCTCACCAGCACCAGCAAGGGATGGTGCAGGGCACATTTCCCCACACTGGGTCAAAGAAGGTGTTTTCCCCTCCTGAATTCAGGACTGACCACCATGATGTGGAAGCATCAATCACACTAAATCTTTGTGGAGCTGCAGCTCTGCTGTCATTCCTGCCTTAATAGTGAGGAGCCAAAGGGGTCCTGTGGCCAGGAGGGATCAGTGCCAGGATGCCCAGACCCCACTGAGCTCAGGTACAGTGTAGAGACAGGGCTGCAACAAACCCCAGAGCCAGAGCTCAGCTGCTCTTGCAACCTTCCTGCTGCACAGCAGGGAAAGGCAAGCTCAGCTTAATTATTCTCTGGACAATTAAACTTTGCAAAGGAACATCAAGGCTGTAGCTCTGCAGAGCAGGTGGATTTGTTGCAGAGCTGAGAACAAATGTAGGGCACGTGAAGAGCGGGGTGAAAGGGAAACAGATCTGAGAAGGTGATTATCAAAAACAGGGGAAAGAAGGAATTCCAGGAAGAATTTCTTCATGGAAAGCGTGGTCAGGCATTGGAAGGGGCTGCCCAGGAAGGTGATGGAGGTGTCCAAGGAAGGCCTGGAGGTGGCACTCAGTGCTCTGTGCTGGTGAGAAGGTAGGCATTGGGCACAGATTAGATTCGATGATCCTGGAGGGATTTTCTAACCTCAAGGCTTCTGGGATTCTGGGATTCACCAGCCCTCACAGCAGCATCTTCCAGGGAGGCCAGGGATGCACAGGATGGGGAGAAGCAAACCCTGAGGGACACGAGTCCAGCGAGAAGCTGCAGTGATGCTGTGGGTGAGGCTCTTCCAGCAATGGAGCCAGTCCAAAATTGCTTCAGCCTGGAAGGGCAGGGCAGGGCAGGGGGAACACTCTGAAATGGGAGCAGGGACTGGCAGCACAGCTCTTCGTGGGGACAGAAACTCCCTTCCCCTCCCACAACAGCCCAGGGCTTCTGAGGAGGGTGTTGGGAAAGGATGTGACCTTTGGGAAAGCACATCCGAGCAGGGAAGCTTTATTATTCCACAGCAGCTACAGCCTGAAGGAAGATTAAGTTGTCCCAGGGACAAAGCTGAGCTCTGCAGTCTGGCTGCCAGTGCTTTGTCAGGGCAGGGTTGGATTTAATGAGGGCTGACGAATAGCAATGGAATAAAGGGGCCAAAATGATCTCTGAGTACATCTGCATCAGCCAAACGTGTTCCATCAGATCTGTCTGGCACATCCGCTGCTCCTGTGTCCCCCAGGTGGGATTCCTCCTTGGAATGGCTCCCCAAGGAGTGGAGAGTTGCATAGAGATTGAGATGGGGACCACTGGGATCACTGTGCAGGACACGGATCCAGATCATGGATGCCTTGGCTGAGGGCCTGGTGTGATTCAGGCATGGTCACACATCCCCTGAGCTGCATCCTGAGGGCCAGAGCCTTTGCACACAAACTGGCACTGGAAAACTGTTCCTTCCTGTGAGAAACGATCCTCACTTCCAAAAATTTAAAAGGTTTATTAAAACCCTATCAAAAATACAACAGAAGACTGAATAGAGAAAGGATTACAGCGTGGGAGCAGAGGATCTTTCCCACCCCATGCTCACCCACACAGTGGAGGTTTCACCTTTTAACCCTTTAGCCCCTCCCAGAGTTCTGTCCATCGACTCCTTCTTCACTGTCCAGTGCTGGAGATCACTGCTGACATCTTGTTTGGAGGTCAGGTGCTGCCATAGTGACAAGCCAACCCTCCCAAATGTCCCAAACCCAGGCCACCCCCTGATAACAACACAAGGGGGTAAAACATAACTATAAATCTATAAAACTTAACATATATATATCTATATGATATTTGCCTTTTAATTGTGAGAGTCAGCCATGGCATTACTCATCTGTCACATCCCCCACCAGCAGGTCTGGAGCTGCCATCTGCCACCTCCCCACCTCTGCAGTGCCACCGCGTGTCCCTCGCCAGCGGGGCCACGACTCAGCCCACCACAAACCAAGAATCCCCACGTTTGCTTTCTGTATTCATGCTCTGCAGTCTTGTGTTCTCCCCTTTTGTTTCCAGGATCCATTTGTGATGCCAGGGAAAAAAGAGGGGAAAAGCAAACTTATTTCCATCTTCTTGAGATATTTCCATCTTCCCACAGCCACCTCCTGCCACCACTCTGGTGTCTGTGAGAGTGACCTGAGCTCTGCAGGGAAAGGAAGGGGACTCTGAAGTCTTCAAGAAGGAAGAAATTCTTCCCTGTGAGGGTGGGCAGGCCCTGGCACAGGTGCCCAGAGAAGCTGTGGCTGCTCCTGGATCCCTGGAAATGGCCCAAGGCCAGGCTGGACATTGGGGCTTGGAGCAGCCTGAGGGAGCAGAAAGTGTTTATGCCAAATTTAATGCCAAAATTCTAATTCTGTTTCACTGGTCTTCCCCAATCAACTAAAATTAACCAGAATTCTCCCTGCAAGTCTTGGGCTCACTTCACCTCTGTCCCCACATGCAGGAGAATCAGTTCCCTCATGAAAATTCCCTGCAAAAACCACTGGAAATGGCCCCATTTTTCCCTTTTCACTGGCAAAGCACCACCCTTGCCAGGCCAGTGGCATCAGAACAGTTTCATCTGCCCCAGCTGTGCCTCACACCCTTCCCTCAGTCCCCACCTAACCCCCCCAGGGGTCTCAGGAAAGCTCAGTTTGTTTTTGGGGTGCTCGCAGAGTTCACAGCCTTCACTGTGCCAGCCTCCCTGATTAAGATAAACAATTTCTGTGACACTTTCCTAATTATGGAGAAGAGTTTCCTAAAGGGGACTGAACTCTCTGCTCTGCCCTGATGGGAAAAGGAATAACTGACATAGTTGCAGCATTTTTCATACTGGAAGATCCAAAATCCTGCTGTAAACACAATCTGTGAGTGGGGATTGCTTTGCTCAGCACTGAAACACAACTTTGAAAGAGAACAGGAGCAAGACAAAGATTGTTTTGAGGATTTGGGTCAGGAATTGGGAGGTTTCATAAAAAGGACATTATAGTTTGGGGGAAGAATCACAGATTTGAGGACAATTCGAGCAGGTTGTGGCCCAGTTTCTCTTATGGGAAATGCAGAGCAGTTGGATGAACATCCTGTTTAGGACCAGGATTTTTCCTCTCTGACAAACCATCAGAACTCTTCCAAAACGGATCCAGCCTCGTTCTTCCCAAATCTCTCTGCAAATTCCTTGAGGATTAGAAAAACAATCATGGGGAATGGCATTGCTCAGAAATGCTCTAGTTCAGGGAAATGATCTCCTTGTCCATGGAAGAGGAGCTCAGAGCCAGCCAGGGGAGCCCCTGATTGCCAGGATTTGCCCATCTGTGCCACCTAAACCAGGCAAGAGCTGCCAACACACCCAGCCCAGGGAGGGATCTCAGTGCAGCTTTTTGGGGTGGGTTGTAAAGGATTTGGGTTGCCTGGACCAGAGCTAGAACTGCCAGCATCTATCCCTTCACCTGCAAGGGATCAACATTGTGTGGCTGGGGCCCAAGATGTGGAATAGGAGCCAAAAGGACTCGCTGCAGGTGCCACCTGTGGCCACAGCCCCTCGTCCTGCACTCCCTGTCTGTCCCTGCTGCACTCCCTGCTTGGGGACATGGACAGTGACACGCTGGGGGTGGCTTGGCCACTTCCAACCTGCTCTCAGACAAAGCTGGCCCCACTGTGGTGCCACTGTGAGAAAAAGCAGAGGCAGCCAAGCTCCGAGTGGGAAGAAAGGGAAAATGTTGGCAAATGTTGACCTGTCCCCATCCTGAATGTCACTGCTCCTGCAGGTGACGTTCCTGTCTCCTGAGGATGGCTCAGGGCAGATCCAGGAGAGTTTTCCTGTCCCACATTCCGGCTGGGATGTCCACAAGCCCCTCCATGGAACAGGAAGGGAAGAGGAGATGCCTCTTGCAGGACACTTGTCCCCAGCTGGACACAACCCCACCTGACCCATGGTGGCTGTCCCCTTGCCTGGACAGTGACAGTGTGACAGTGACCCCCTGCTCTGCCTGGGCTGTTTTTCCCAGCTCTCCCCCATAGCCCAGCTCTATCCTGGAGTCTTGCACTGGGTTGAAGCTGTTTTTCAGGGGAGAAGCATAAACAGAGCTCTGAGGGACACTCGTGACTGTTTATTTGCCTGGTGCTCTTGCCTCCTTTCTTGGTCATGGTTGCAAGAAAACATGTTTTTTTCCAAACTTCAATAGTAAAACAAATTAATGGCTTCCTCCAGCCACACTCTGCTGGCCAGCAAGAGCAGCTGTCACCCACAAAGGCTGGGAATTGTGACTCTGAAAGGACTGGGAACAGGTCCCTGGCTTTGGAGAGAGGCTGGGATCAAACATGAGGAATTTCATCTCCAGGGTGGCTGCACAGCCAGGAGTGCCATCTTCTGGTGCTCGCTCCAGGACCATCCCCCAGCGATGGGCACACAGTCACTGACTCCCACCAAGGTTGGAAAAGTTCTCCAAGTCCATCAAATCCAGCCTGTGCCCCATCCCCACCTGTCCCCAGCCCAGAGCACCGAGTGCCACCTCCAGCCCTCCCTTGGACACTCCAGGGATGGGCTCTCCCAACCTCCCTGGGGAGCTCCAAGGCCTGAGCACCCTTTCCATGGGGAAATTCCTGCTGCTGTCCCCCCTGAGCCTGCCCTGGCCCAGCCTGAGGCCGTTCCCTCTCCTCCTGTCCCTGTTCCCTGGAGCACAGCCCGACCCCCCGGCTGTCCCCTCCTGTCAGGAGCTGTGCAGAGCCACAAGGTCCCCCCTGAGCCTCCTCTTCTGCAGCCCAAAGATCCCCCTCTGCAGAGGGAGGGACACATTCCAGGCAGCTCCTTTCCAGCTCTTCCCAGGTATCCACCCTCCAGCTGCTTCCCTGCAGTCTCTCCTGCACTGCTGGATTTCCTGGCCCATCCCTGCAGGCTGTCAGCATTGGATGTCTTTTCTTTTGCCACCACTGACCCTCTTTCCCTGGATCCCTGCTCCTGGCTCATCCTGGGAGAACAAGTTCTTCCTGGCTGTTCTTGCAGCTGGGAGCTGCAGGGAGCGAACGCTTGGACCGAGCTCCGTGCCCTGAACCTTCTCCTCTGACAGATGTCCCCTGGCTGCTCCTTCCTGCTCACCTCTGGGGCCAGGAGCAGCTGTCCACTCCCTCACACTTACTGGGAGTGATTCCATGAAAAATGGAAAAACACTGGACCAGGAGCAGATATCTGAGCTGTCTGCAGGAGGGGAAGTTTCCTCCCCACCTGCATGGGAAAAGCAAAAATACAAACCTAAACAGGTGTCCCTTGAGCTGCCTGGGAAAAGCAAAAATACAAACCTAAAAGGTGTCCCTTCAGCTGCTGGTCTGGGATTTGGGGATATTTAACAATAAAGTGGATGGAAAGGAGGAGCCTTGGGCAGGTCTGTGGGTGCTGATGGGGAAATGAGGCCAGGGCTGGGTGAGGGAATAACAAAACATCAGGGATAGGGAGGCAGAGAACATGCCCAGCTTGTGCTGAGGCTCCAGTGTGGTCACTCTGGTTCTTCAGCAGGGCTGTGTGTTCACCTGGCCCTAAATGTGCCTGGGAACAAGATGGTGTCTGTGGGTGCACCTCACCCTGCTCCTCTGGCCCGTGCAGGATTTCAGCAGCACAGCTGGGAGAGCTTTGTCTCTGTGGTGCTCTGGGAAGGAGTGAGCTCAGCCCAGGCTCCCCAGCTCCTGCAGCAGCTCCCAGAACCCATTCAGGCTCCTCCATCCCTCTCCTCTTTTCAGGATAACAAACTCAGTGATGAACAACCCTCTGAGGGTGTGTTTCTCCAGGGCAGCAAGAACTCGCAGTGCCAGCGCCTTCAGAACCTCAGGCTGCTCCACTGGAGCAATCTGGAGATGAAAACTGCAGATAGGGAAACCAGCTGCCAGGCCAGCATCCAGAAGGACATCTGAGAAATCAGGCAATTCTATTCCAAAGGCATAACTTTTTGTGTTCTCACAGCTACAAATATAGCTCCCAGAACAGGCTCTTCTCTGGCAGGGCTTGTCTATTTGGCTCATCAGAGTAGTAGCCAGGCAGAGGATAAAGATCTTTGCTATCAACCCTTTTAGTTAAGAAATGGAGCTTAAATGAACCTTTTATAGACAAACATCTGGAGGAGGGTGGATGGAGTGAAACTGTGCTGGGAATTCACTCCAGCATTTCAGCAATTCCCTTTCTCTCTCCAAACTTTGACAGCGCTCTTGCTTTTCTTCAGGGGACATCACTTACAGTTTCTCTTCTGAATTTCCCCAAAATTTTCTGAATGATTGCTCTGTAATAAGGCCACGAGGTTGGTGAGGGAACTGGAGCACATTCCCTGTGGAGACAGGCTGAAAAAGTTGGGGATATTCAGCCTGGAGAAGAGAAGAATGTGTGGAGACCCCTCAGCCTCTTCCAGTACCTGAAGGGGTTCCAAGGAAGCTGGAGAGGGAAAATTCATCAGGAACTGGAGGAACAGGACAAGGGGAATGGCTTCACACTGACAGAGGGGAAATTTAGGTTGGATATGAGGAAGGAATTCTTTACTATGGGGATGGGGAGGCACATCTGATTAGGATTAATGGGATCTTTGTTGTTTGTCAAGCAATTTATCTTCCTGATTTACTTCCTAGGTCCAGTGCAATGCCAAGGTAAGCCAGGTCTTGGAGCAGGAGGTCCCTGAGCTGTTCTGACCCTCTGTTGTGACATTCTTGTGCAGTAAAAACAGTGCCTGTTTACACATTTGAAATGTGCTACTGCCTAAAACATCTAAATGCAGCCTTGGGATTGCACTCCTCCCCTGTTTATCTGTTTTCCCTTTAAACATCCCATGCATGGAACCCCCTCAGACTGGAGCCTTTTCTGATGAAGCAGCTCTGTCCATGTGAAGCCATTCCACCTTGTCCTGTCACTCCAGGCTCCTGTAAATAATCTCTCTCCATCTTCCCTGTGGCTCCTTCAGGCCACAGTTAAGTCACCCCAAAGCTTCTTTTCTCCAGGCTGAACAATCCCAACTCTCCCAGGTTTAATCCCCAGTTTCATCTCAGGAAAATTTCAGGGCCAAAGCTTTCGATTTTGCCACCCTGAGGTCCTCTGAGACAATTTAGTGCCAGTCCTTGTCTGTGGCTTGGCTCCTTCACCCTTTATAGCTACAAAGAAAACTGTCCTTTCTGGGCCTTTAACCTAAACTTTGATGTCTTTCCAAGAGCTTTTCAACTGTGTTTTCATTTATGGACAGCTAAAATTTTCCCAGTGAAGATAAAGGGGTTTTTTTGTCAGTGTCACATATGTGGTTTGCTGTGAGGAATGTGTGAAAGTGCCTTTCTCAGCAATCTTTGTGGGTCCCAGTGATCTGCAGACATTGCCCTGAAAACTTCCTCTGCTGCATAAACAGAGCAGGAGGGACCAGAACTGGAGGTGTCACATGAAACTTCATGCCTTGCACTGAAAATCAAATGATAACCATGGTTTCTTCCCACGTTAAATCTGTAAAGCTGTGAATTGATTTAACACCCCATGGATGTCCAGGGAAATGCTGTCAGCTCATCAACCCAGCCTGGCCAGTCACTGAACCAAGGCTTGAACTGCTCACAGCACTTCTTTCTTCGGTCACTTCAATTTGAGACAATTTCTTCATCCTTATGACTTGCAAAGAATATCCTGAAAAGTCCAATTTGGTGCCAAATAAACAATCTCATTTTTGGTTTATGTTTGAGTTGCTAGTGTGATTTCCTGAGATCTGGCTGTGCTTGGGCTGCATTTCATGTTTAACATGATGTTTGACCTTAACAGATTCTTAAACTTTGCCAGCTCTTCACTGTTTATTTTCTTTTTTTTCCCCCTTCTTGCCTCCCATTCCCCCATGGATGGAATTCCAGGAGAACACCCTGCCTTCTCCACTTGGATTTTGGGAGCTTGTCCCCTGTCACCATTGTGACCTCTCCTTTGAAGCCACAACTGTTCCTGGGGAAGAACCCTTTCCATGAATGTGACTGAGCCATGAAGCAGCACAGGGCAAAGGAAGATCCAGGAATTATTTTGATGTATAAATAATGATTAAATGTATAAGTGTATATTAATGTATAAATAATTATTTTGATGTATAGGACACTTTCCTGACACTTTCCCAGGACACTTTGCTGACATTCCACCTCCTTGGTCCTTGGCAGCAGGGCAGGTTGGCACCTGCAAGGAATATTTTGCTCTGCTTTTCCATTTATCTGCCAAATAAAGCCCAAATTCTTTCTCTACCTTTAATCACAGCATTTCGAGAGAATTTCCTAGTGAATACACACAGCCACTTATTGGCTCTGTCTCCTCCTCAGCTGGAGTTAATTCAGAGAATAATGGAGGAACTTTATCTATTAATTAAAAATAATGACTTTATAAACTGGCAGATGTGTTAAACTTCAAAAGACCTGCATTGAAGCCCAATAGGAACAGGCAATTTACAAGCTGGACTAATAAAGGAAATTGCCTTGGAATGGGTTTATCCTGCAAGATGAAATCCTCTCCAGCCATTAGAAACTGCAAAGGGCATTATTGTGGCTGGTAGTCCTTAGATTAACCACCTTTACCACCCTATTTCAGAGGTGTGGACGCTTCTCTTGTACCAGGAAAAACTGGGAAAGGGCATTTCCCCCTCCGAGGTAAATTCACACAGAAGCCGTTGAAGTGATTCCCATTTGTTTTCTCCCAATTGTTTCCAGATTGTGCCTGCTCATTTTGCAAACAGAAGGGGTCCAGCTGGATGTTTCATGCTCCTCACATCCCCAAGAGCAATAAAAGCTCTGCTATCTTTAATGTCACAGCAGAGAACAGCAGCGAGCCCAGCAAAGCCACACTTGGAGTGGTCACGGATGGTTCCACAGCCCCACCAGAGCTTGGGAGATGCTCAGAACTTGGGAGTGGGCTCTAAATCCTGGAAAGATTTGCTAGAGCACAATATAAGATCTAAAAGTATTGGAGAGCACCCAAAGGAGGGGCAGGAGGGTGGGGAAGGGTCTGGAGGGGCCCTGGAGGAGCAGCTGAGGGCACTGGGATTGTGCAGCTGGAGAGGCTGAGGGGAGACTCCTTGGGCTCTGCAGCTCCTCCCGAGGGGCAGCTCCCATCTCTGGGACAGGGACAGGGCACAGGGAAGGGTAGGATTTTTTCAGCTGGGGATGCATCAGGCATCCAAACAAATAAATATCAGAGCATGGAGAGCCCAGCCAGGCCCCGTCTCCACCCTGCCAGTGACACCAGGACAGCACAGGAGCTTGGCCAGAGTGGTGGAGCAAGGCCTGACTGCTCAGATCTGCGTGTTCCACCCTCCTGACAGCTTTACAACACAAACTCCCTCCCATAAACCTGGGAAAGAACTCAGCTGGTGTTTGCTGCATCCTCTCCACCTCCTGCTCTCATGACTTTAGGAGTGTGAGTTCACAGCAGTGAGGATCGAGCCTAGAGATGGGAGCCAGCTCAGGAAAAAGCATCAGCATCTTTGCAACTCTGTCAAATTTGGGATCAGAGGAGTGGAAAGAAACCCTCAGGCACCTCCCACACCTCTGCAGGAGGCACCTTTCCCCTCTCCTTCGAGAAATCTGTGTTTGTCTGGAGAGCTTTAGGCCAGGCTTAAAGGGGTTTTGGGCTGCACACCTGCATGGGCAGAGCTCACTGCTTCCAGCTGCCTGGCAGTGATGGGCAAGGAAAAAACCAGCTGGAATGTCCCCCCAGGGTTTGTGGCAGGTTCCCTACAGCACCTTTGCATCAGCCCTACTGTGAAATCCATGTTCTCCACATGGAAACCCCAGCCAAACCCCCTGGCTGCTACAAACCCGTGTGGGTGATTTAGGTGTGATTTGGTGGGAGAATAAAGCAGATGCTCAAAGCATTTTGTTCTTCTGTGAGGAAAAAATTCTCACAAAGCCACAGATGTTGGGTGGAAAGAGAAGGTACAAGAATTCCTCCTCAGAAAACCAGCAGTTCAAAATAGAAATGTGGGAGTCTTGCTCTTGAAGGCCCCACAGATTGTGACAGAAAAACCCCAAAGTAGATGGGGAAAATCTGGGTACCTGTCAGCCTCAGCCTTCCAACACCTTCCCACCAAGGCCTTGGTCCTGCCCCACTGCAATCCAGTGAATCCAGCTGGGAAGTTTGTTTGTGTGCCTGGAGGAGGGGACAGCACCTTCAGGAATGCTCAGGGAATGGAAAGATATCGAATGCCCCCCCAAAAATAGCAGCTATTCCCCAGCCCAGAGCTTGGAGGTCCTGTGTGGATAACAGCAGAAGGGAACAGCAGCATATGGTGAAGTGCCTGATGCCAAGTGGAATTTTTCCAGGCATGTTTGAGGACCTCAGGTTGAAGTGCTGCTCCCAAGGCCTCCCTCAGAGCCTATATTTAACCAGGCTGGATTTGCTGGCAGCCAGGGTGGGGTGGGCAGCACCCAGCACATCACCCCTCTCCCAGAAAAAGCTCTTTCAAGGGCTGGAAGAGGATTCTGGTGCGAAGGCAAGAAATGGTAAGAAAAAAGGAAAGCTCAAACATGGTTTCCTTCTTACAGTGGATGTCACACCCAAGGCAGTGCACACCCAAGTCACACCCAAGGAGCTTCAAGTGCCTCCAGCAGCCCTCCCAGACATCCACAAGCTATTCCTTGGACAGTCTAAAATATTTTTTCTTTTCTTTCCCCTTGGAGCCCTTCCCCAGCAGCAGGAATGCCCAGCTGGAGGGCACAGCCCTGGCTGCTCACCTCAGTCCCAGCAGGACGAGCACCCAGCTCATCCAGGGAGCATCCCTGGGCTCCCAGCCCCATCCCAGCCCTGCAGGGAGATCTCTGCCTTCCCCCTGGCCTGCCAGGAAGCTTTAGGATGTGTGGACAGCCTGCACTGGGCTGGAAAGGGCTGCCTGGATTGTCAGGCTTTGAGCACCATCTCCTGTCCTGCTGGCCCGGCTCCATCCAGGTGCTGGGGCAAACTCCGAGGAGCAGATCCCTCTGCTGGCCTCGGCACATAGATCCCACAAACGTGGGACAGCACCATGCTTTCCAGGCCTGGATAAAGAGCCTTTTGGGCTTCTGAATCCTGAGCCTCTTCACACAGTGGCTCTGTGGGCCAGGGAGGCAGGCTGAGCTCCAGGGTTCTACCGGGAGCTGCTCACTCCACCCAGCTCAGAAGTTTTATCTTGTCTCTCCTCTGAAGGAGCTCTGTGCTGGTTTCCTTTCAGGTCTCTGGAGTGATCCAGTCACCAGGAGCTCTGGCATGCTTGGCAGCAGTGGGAGCTTCAGCAGGGAGGCATTTTCCTGGAGCTAAAAGCTCCTGCCTGTAACGGGACACTCGGCGCTGGCGGGGTCACTCTTGACGTCAATGGCACTCGTTGGCTCCTGTCCTGGGGGGTATCGATGCACAGGCACCCCTTGCCCTCACTTTCCCCTGCTTGGAAGCAGGAGACACCTCCCTGCAGGCCCATGTGCCATCTGCCACCACCCTGGGTCCTGCTCAGGCTCCTCAGGGCCATCCAGCTGGTGAATATTCCCAAATTCACATCTCCTCCCTATCTCTGCCACCAGCAGGATCTGACTCCGATAAAAGCGTCCCAAGGGCTCAGCTTCGGCCACTCTGATCAAACCCCACAAAGTCTGGAGACTCTTTCCCCCCAGCAACAGCAAATTCTGTCCCTGGGGGTCCCCCTCAATGCCTGGCAGCAGCACCAGCACTGGAACCACAAAGCTGCTGCTCCCAGCTGGACTGGGAGAGGGCACAGCTGGACTGGGAGAGGGCACAGCTGGACTGGGAGAATGGGAGAGGGCACAGCTGGACTGGAAGCAGGGCTGGAGCTGGAGCTGGAGCTGGAGCTGGAGCTGGAGCTGGAGCTGGAGCTGGAGCTGGAGCTGGAGCTGGAGCAGAGCAGGGGCAGGGTGCTGGGATGGCCCTGCTGAGCATTTTAGTGCTTGTCTCACTCCCTCAGACAGGACAAACTCATCCCACGGTGCTTTTACACCACCACACCTTGCTGAGACACTGAGTTCCCCTGCACTGGATTTGTTTCCAGCCTCCCAAATTGGGAATAATGTTGCAATTGTCCCTACAGTTCCATGTGGTCTTGTATTCCTTTCTATAAATATTTTTCTGCTTGTCCAAGACTATGAAAGCTGGGACTGTTTGGTGATGTTTAAAGGGATCAGAGTTAAACACGTTGATAGGGGTGATGTGTGTTGGGAAGCACACATTCCCTGGAGAAGCCCACTCTAATCCTGGGGAAAACCACTTAGCAGTGCTATAAATGAAGCAAAATCTGTTGCTGTTTTTATTTTGAAAAGAAAAAAAAAATACAGCTCACACAGCAAATTATTTTGGGGAGTAATAATTGCATAATCAGGGCTAAAAGTGGATATTCTAAAAAGAAATGTGTGGGGTAATGTTGATCATTACTGGAAAAAAATAGCAGCACATGCTTGGGGAGCTCAAGCAGGGGAAAACAGAGAGCCCCCAAAATAGCAGCTATGAACCAGGTTATATTTTAAACCTCCTGGGAGCCAGAGCAGAGGGCCAGGAGCCAGGGCCACGTGGGATCTGCACTCTGCAGGTCTGTGCTGAGGTCCCCACTCACAGCAGCAGCCAGGAGCCCTGGGGTGGCAGCAGATGTTGTCCATGCCAGGGCTGCTGAGCCAGCAGAGCCCCTCTCTCTGCCCACTTTATCCCTGTTTACCAGCAGTGAGCCAAGCAGGGTCAGCAGCATGGGGCAGAGGACACCTGGTCTGAGACAGAGAAAAAAAAAAGAAAGAAATATGATCCAGGGATTTTTCACCCTCTCTAGATTTGGAAACACCACGTGATTCTTAATGGTGCACTGCAAGTTGTTACCAATCCCCTGAGCAGGCAGAGTGGGAAAATGAGCAGGAAGGGCCAGAGTTTTACTTCACTTTACCTTAAGGACCTGAAGCTTATCCTGTTCCACCCCCTGCCATGGCAGGAACACCTTCCACTGTCCCAGGCTGCTCCAAGCCCATCCAGCCTGGCCTTGGGCACTGCCAGGGATCCAGGGGCAGCCACAGCTGCTCTGGGCACCCTGTGCCAGGGCCTGCCCACCCTCCCAGGGAGGGATTTATTCCCAATATCCCATCTAAACCCTCATTTCTGTCAGTTTGAATCTGTTTCTCCTTGTCCTGTCACTCCAGGCTCAGCCCAGCTGTGCTGTGGAGGAATAAACTGCAGAACACTGGGCACCAAACTGCAGAACATTGGGCACCAAACTGCAGAACCTTGGGCATCAAAGTGCAGAACACTGGGCACCAAACTGCAGAACCTTGGGCATCAAAGTGCAGAACCTTGGGCATCAAAGTGCAGAACCTTGGGCATCAAAGTGCAGAACACTGGGCACCAAACTGCAGAACCTTGGGCATCAAAGTGCAGAACCTTGGGCATCAAAGTGCAGAACCTTGGGCATCAAAGTGCAGAACACTGGGCACCAAACTGCAGAACCTTGGGCATCAAAGTGCAGAACCTTGGGCATCAAAGTGCAGAACCTTGGGCATCAAAGTGCAGAACACTGGGCACCAAACTGCAGAACCTTGGGCATCAAAGTGCAGAACCTTGGGCATCAAAGTGCAGAACCTTGGGCATCAAAGTGCAGAACACTGGGCACCAAACTGCAGAACCTTGGGCATCAAAGTGCAGAACCTTGGGCATCAAAGTGCAGAACCTTGGGCATCAAAGTGCAGAACACTGGGCACCAAACTGCAGAACCTTGGGCATCAAAGTGCAGAACCTTGGGCATCAAAGTGCAGAACCTTGGGCATCAAAGTGCAGAACACTGGGCACCAAACTGCAGAACCTTGGGCATCAAAGTGCAGAACCTTGGGCATCAAAGTGCAGAACCTTGGGCATCAAAGTGCAGAACACTGGGCACCAAACTGCAGAACCTTGGGCATCAAATTGCAGAACACTGGGCACCAAACTGCAGAGCACTGGGCACCAAACTGCAGAACACTGGGCACCAAACTGCAGAACATTGGGCACCAAACTGCAGAGCACTGGGCACCAAACTGCAGAACATTGGGCACCAAACTGCAGAACATTGGGCACCAAACTGCAGAACACTGGGCACCAAACTGCAGAACACTGGGCACCAAACTGGAGAACATTGGCACCAAACTGCAGAACACTGAGAACCAAACTGCAGAGCACTGGGCACCAAACTGGAGAACACTGGGCATCAAACTGCAGAACACTGGGCACCACCTGGAGCCAGCCCTGGTGCCTGGCAGGGTTTGGTGGCTGCACAGGGTGCCAGCTCTGCTCCTCAGCACTGCCAGCTCTGTCCCTGTGTGCAGCACAGCCACAGGGACGTGGTGACACTCATTTCTGGGCCCAGTCACTCACCTGAGCAGTGAGCTGGAGCTGGCCACAGCCTCTCTGTGCTGGCCATAAAATAAAAGCCTGCCTGTGTCCCTGTCCTTCCCAGAAAGCTGCTCTCAGAGGAGAGCATTCACAGCACAGCAGGAGCAGTGCCAGCACTGACCCTGGAGTGGGAACAAGGAGCTCTTCCTGCCATGGATGGATGGAAAAGCAGGAGGAGCAAGGTGGAAGTGCAGCCCCCAGTGCTGGTGGCAGATGTCCAGCCCTGGTACCCTGGCTGGTTTGTTCAGTGCCCTGCATGGGGAGCAGCCTGCTGAATAGGCACAGCCAGCCTGCTGCCCTGGCACCTGGGGTGGGCATTGGGCAGGACAGGGACAAATCCTGCCTGGCAGCACCCCCAGGAGACAGGACTTGTTGTGATAGTTGGATAATCACAGGGGGTTCTGCCCATCTCCCCCCATGAAAGGCCCTTGCTCAGGCCCAGGAGCAGCTCTGGCTCACTCAGGAGCTGAATCCCTCCCTCATTTCACATTCAGCTGATGGAATGAATTCATAATGGCAGGAATTAAATGCCAGCTTGTTTTCTGTGGGTCCAGCCTGGCTTGCCCTCACTCTGCTGTTTACTTTGACTGCAGCACCTGGCCCAGCTCAGCCCCTGGAAGGTAAAACACAGCCACAGCCAGGGCTGCCTGCCCCATTCCCTGGGCTTGCTTCGTGTGCTTGGCCCTGACAGCAAATTTCCAACCTGAATTTGACTGGACAAAGGGGAAAGGCCTCAAACTGACAGAGAGTAGGGTTAGAGGGGGTATTAGGAAGAAATGTTTTCCTGTGAGGGTGGGGTGAGAAGCTGTGGCTGCCCCTGGATCCCTGGCAGTGCCCAAGGCAGGTTGGACAGGGCTTGGAGTAACCTGGGACAGTGGAAGGTGTCCCTGCCCATGGCAGACGTGGCACTGGATGAGCTTTAGGTCCCTTCCAACCCAAACCATTCTGATTCTGTGCAAAGGAGGTGGAAATGTCTGTGTGAAGGAGCCTCTCCTTCAGGGCTCACCCCATTCCCTGTCTCCCATCGATTATTTCAGCATTTTCCCTCAGCTCCATCCCTGTGCTCACTGCAGTGGGCAGGAATCCAGGAGCAGTGGGACTCAGCCACATCCTCAGCACTGCTGCAGTGCCCCCAGAAATGCTCATTTGTGCCTCCACTCCTCCATCTGCACAGCAGCAGAGCCCCAGGGGAGTGACCAAGGGGCCCAGATCCCAAGTTAAACCCAGATCCTGGGATCAAGTTTGACCAAGTTAAACCCAGATCCTGGGATCAAGTTTGACCAAGTTAAACCCAGATCCTGGGATCCAGCTCAGTGCTGTGGTCATTGATGGCAGGAATGACCTGCAAGGCTCCACATCCCAAGGCTTTACTCTATCTGGTAAATAGGGAAATCAGCTTTTAATTTCTAATTGGAGAAAAAGATTCTCTGGCACTGCTTTGAGAATGAACAAAACCCTGCAGTGTTCATTTGCACATCCCCTCCCCTCGTGGTGAGTTCAGTGAGAGGAGCTTAATGATCCTTCCTTATCTTACACATCCCACGGAGCTGGAAGGCAGAGGAACACACACTGTGGGGGCTCAAAAGGTCTTTGAGACAAGCTGGGGAGGGACAGCCCTTCCAATCTGTTGTTGTTCCAGCTCTTGGGAACGTGGGATCTCCTGGAGCCCAGAGTGTCCACGGGCAGAGTGGCTCTAAATGAGCAATTCTGCAACTGCAAATAATCTGTGGTGAGGAACAGCTGGTGAATTACCTCCCCACGGCCCAGGGGAGGCTGGGCAGGACAGAACGTTCATTTATTGGCACAGCCCTGCTGTTTGCCTTTCATTTCATCCCACTTTCACAACCAGCCCTGTTTGTGGGTCACTGGGGGTGCCACATGCCCCTAAAATGCCACCACACTTCATTAAAAACTGAGTGGAAGAGTGAGAAGCCAGCTGCCAACTCCCTTGGGGTGAGAGGGCTCTCGTTTGCACAGGAGCCAAATGCACAGAGTGAAAATTCAATATTGGGCTCTTGGGATGGTTTATTTTATGGCTTGGAAGGTGCCAATAAAGTCTCCTGCTCCCAGCAGGGGATGTCAGGGGACAGAAGGATGAAGGAGGTGCAGTGCTCTGGCCCCTGCCTCTGTTGGAGTGGGACCTTCTCCCTCTTACTCCCTCTGAGGATAAAGCTGGGCTCCCAAATTCAACAAAAGCAGAGAAATAAATCTTAATTTCACAAAAAGAGGTGCAACTAGGCACATGTGAAGCTGTGCCCTGCTGGGGTTACGTTCAGGCACTGCAGTCAGGACTCTGCAGTGCTGGGCTTGGCTCTGGTGTTAATTTGCCACTAATCAGCAGCTCTGGCCACGTTTCCTGCCCATTTCCCAGCAGCAGCAGCAAAATAACAGCGTGGAGCACTGAGAGGTTCTTTGTTAAGTTACAGACTTTTCTGAGATGCACTTTTATTGCCTGTTTATCACAGAATGATGGAATGATCTGAGTTGGAAAGGATCCTCCAGTGCCCCCCCTGCCGTGGCAGGGACACCTCCCAGTGTGCCAGGCTGCTCCAGCCTGGCCTTGGGCACTGCCAGGGACCCAGGGGCAGCCCCAGCTGCTGGGGAAAGGATGGAAAGGAATCCAAAGGCAAACCTGCCTTCCCTGGCAGGAATGTTGGGTAGGTGTTTCAGGGTATTCTCAGGGAGAATTTCTTGCCAGAAGAGTTTCCAACGAAGGGAGCCCATCCTGCAAACCACTCTGGCAGGAATCTCCCCAGTTTCACCAGCCAACCCCATCTGTAACCCCCCTGCACTGACAAAAGTGTATTTATCCCATCAATTCCCTATAAAATAAATACACCAGAGCCTGGGCTGGGCAGGGAGTCGCTGATGTCCCTGAACCCAGCTCAGCCTGGCACACAGGGCTCCTCCCTGGTCCTCTGTCCTGGTTTCTCCAGGAGGATCACTGGGAGCACTCTAAAAGCTCAAACTGCCCAGCAGGAAAAGCCCCAGAGAGAGGAGGGGGAGGAGGAGCAGAGAGAGCCCATCAGTGGAGACCACGGAGAGGACAATGCTGACCAGATAAATAAAATCATTTCCAGCTCATTTCAGAGAGGGAGAAATTACAGGAGGGGCTGGGAGGTTTCCACCTCTCTCCTGCAGGGAATGAGGAGAGGATAACCAGAGGATAAACCTGACCCCTCCCCACAGTTATCTGCAGAAGGAGGTGAGGTCAGGCCCATAATGGGATGGGTGCCACCTGAAGCTTTGCATTTCTGCCGTGTCCAGGAGGTTGCTGACCCAAATCCCTGCAAATTTATTGAATTGCCATAATCAAAATCCCTTCTCTGCTGAAAAAACTGAGAGGAACTGAATAAACCTCTTGACTAAAGGGGATTTATTGCCTGGATTGAGTCAGGGGATCCAGAGGAACCTTCACTTTTTCCTTTTTAATTTTTCCTTTTTCCTTTTTCCTTTCTCCTTTTTCCTTTCTCCTTTCTCCTTGCCATCTTTTCCTGGCAGAGCTGCCCCATCCCAGATCCCTGGGGGGACCAAGGCTGGGGAACAGCTCTTGGTGATGCCTTTGAATCTTTTCTTTTTGGGGAGCCTTTTTCCCCTTTTGGAAGGAACTTTCTGATGGTTGTTTTTTTTTTCCCCAACAATTTCTGAGCTTCTCATCAGCCACGTGGCCCAGGCAGGTTTGGTATCCTGGGAACTCCTGGCAGTTATTGACAGAAATGCTGCTCCAGCAGAGGCTGCTGATAAAGCACAGATGGGAACAGGTAGAAGCTGTCTGTAAACAATTATTGGGTGAAAAGCCTGTGATTACAGCAGAATTTGAGACTGAGGCAGCTGAGACTTGTGAAGGATTTAGGAACTGGAAGAGGATGCTGTGGGAATTGTTTCTCAGGAATCCACTTCTCCCAAAAGGGCTGAATTCTTTAAATCCTTCTACTCACAGAAGTTGAGGTGGGGGGAAAAAAGCATTTTTATAAAGTCAAACCTTACATTGTTTCAATATTTTTCAATCAGATTGTCTGTTTAGGAGCTAAAACCAAAGTAATTTTCAATTTGAGATGTTAAATTTTAAATATTTAAATATCAGTGGTTTTTGTAGTCAACCTGTTCTTTAAAAAATATAAAGCAAATCAGAGTTTTTTTTTTTTTTTTTTTTTTAAATAAAAAAGAGGTTTGAAGGTGTTAAATTATCCAAATTTGAAATCAGGTCCATAGTGGGATGGTGCCACCTGAAGCTTTGAATTTCTGCCGTGTCCAGGAGTTTCCTGACCCCAATCCCTGCAAATTTATTTAATTGCCCTAATAAAAATCCCTTCTCTGCTGAAAATACTGAGAGGAACTGAATAAACCTCTTGACTAAAGGGGATTTATTGAGTCAGGGGATCCAGAGGAAGGTGTTTGAAAGTGTTAAATTACCCAAATTTGAAGGTGTTCAATTATCCCAAACTGAAGCAAAAGGGAAGTTTTTTTGTTGAACAATCTAGAACAATCTTTTTCTTCGTGCTGAGACCCTGGCCACGCTTTGGACCTTTCCTGGGTGGGGTTTGGCCAGCTCTGCTCCATGACCCCAGAATTTGGGGGGGTTTGGGAGGGACTGTAAAACTCATCCCATCCCCCTCCCTGCTGGGTCAGGGCCACCTTCCCCTGGCCCAGGTGCCTCAAGCTCCCTCCAAGCCTGCTGGTTCTTGGCTTCTTTTCTGCCTCTGTCAGGGTCAGGGTTGAAGTGCTGGAGGTGTGTTCGGGCTCAAATTATCTTTTCTTACCTATATTGCAGTTTTACAAGTCATGACTTCTGCAGTATTCTGCTAACAAGGTACAAAATGCCCAACTATCTTTCTCTACAAAGTCTTTTAAGGCTAAACTATGCAATTAAGAAACGACACCTAATTTTTTTTTTACTCAGTTTTGACCCAATTTTGACCCAATAATTAATCACTCGTGTCCTGCAATTCTGTCCAATTACAAAATACCACCCAAACCCGTGAAGAAGAAGGTGAAGAAGCACAAGCAGCCACCTCTCTAAAACCTCCACCTTGCCCCATATTTATTTCTATATTCTAAAACCTTAAGCTCAGATTTTTTTTGGCCTCAGGTCAAATGCAGTGTTCTCTTGTGGGTCTGTGCCTTTCAGCACAGAGAGTTTAAAACTCTCAGCATCCAGAGCTCCAACATCAGCCCTGCTGCTTTGCAAGCTCCCAAAGGAACCTCGTGGGAGATCCAGGAGGATGGAGCCCAGCCCGAGAGCCCCAGGGTGCTGGACACAAACAGAGAGCCCTCCCTGGGAGGAGCTGCTGACCCTGAACTCATCCCTGAGCTCTCCAAAGCTCGGGTGAGGAGCTGAGCTGAGTTATTCCCTTCCCACTCGCAGCATCCAGAGCTGGAGAAGTTCATGGATGAGAGGTGTGGGCTCCCTGCTCCCTCAGAGGGGCCCTGAGCTGCAGGGAAAGGCACTCCCTGCCCTGGGATGCTTCATCCTGAACAAAGATGAGCTTTTCCCACTCTGGGAGCTGCAGAATGGAGCTGTGCTCCCTGGGAAACCACGTGGATTTATTGGGTGAAAATAAATTGGGTGACTGGGATGGGACCCACTTTGGAACCTGGATTCTTCTCTTTCATCCCCTCAGCCAAACCCTAGGGCAGAAATCTGCTTTTTTGTAGGGTTTTTTTTGGTTTTGTTTTGTTTTGGGTTTTTTTTCTGTTTGTTTGTTTGGGTTTTTTTTAGGGACTGTTTTTTTTTTTTCTCCAATTGTTTTCCCTGGCCACTAAGCCAGGCAAGGGAAATGCTCTGCAGGCTGACACAAAGTAGCTCCCTCCTGCTTTTAAACACAATGTCAGCCGTGAATAAACAGGAAAAAACCTCTCCTGCTCGGCAGAGCCCTTCCCAGGGAACGTCTCCTCTGGACCTGCTCTTGGGAGCTTGGAAACACTTAAGGTGCAAAAATAGCACCTGCAGAGTCAGCAGCCAGCCCTGCTCCTGCAGGGTTGAGTGGCTTTTTTTCTGGGCTTTGTTTGTGTTCCAAAACCTGTTCCAAACTCTCTGGAAGGAAGTGGGGACTCTCCCTGGCCACCTCAGCCCGTGAGATCCTGACCAAGATTCCACCTCAGCCAGCCCTGCTGCTCAAGAAGCCACAAGAATGGATTTCCTGGGGAATTGAGGTCCTGGAATATTTCTAGGGAGAGATGCTGAGGAAAACCCAGCCCTCAGCTGAGCCAAAGCCCCAAAAGCCAGCTCAGGATGTCCCCAAAATCCCCTCCCATCCCTGCTCTGCCTGGGATGCTCCAAAGTCACACCATTCTCTCTTTTTTGTTGTTATTTTTTTTTTCTTCTTCTTCTTTCTAGAGGTTAAAACCAAGTGAAAATTCTCAGAAACAGAGGTGGAAAGAAGGATTTTTTCCCTCATGGAAAACACATCCAGGTTTCCCGGTGATCTTTTTGCTCTCTGCAGGGCACTGTGGAAAAGGAGGAGGGTGCTGGGCAGCAGGGAAGGCTAAAATCCAACTTGGGGTGGATTAAATTAGCAAATCCCTCAGAGAATCCTATCTCTGGGCATTCCCAGTTCCAAACCTGAGGTTTAACAATGCTTCTAGGAATCTCTTGGGAACTTTTCCCACAAAAAGTTCTGTCTGAGTAAATGGACGTGTTCTGTCCAAAAAAACCCCAGTGCTGTTGCTGAGGAATTTCCAAAAATTCTCTGTTATCTCAGGCTCAGATATCCTGAGAGCCCTCAGGACATTGTCCTGTGTTATGTCCCCAGATTCACTTGGGAATTTCGTGGCCAGCTCTGCCTCAAACACATCAGGGGTGATTTTGCCTACTGCAGCACAGGGAAACAAGTGGAGTGTCCTTTCCTGCTCTCCAGGCCTTCATCCAGAACATGATGAGGACAAAAATTGTATTTTTGGCTGTGCCCTGGGAGTTGTTGGTGGATAACCAAGCCCAAAGGCCATTCCTCATGATGCTGCTCCATCCCTCTGATCACCTTGGTTGTTTTTTTTTTCCCCTGGCATAGCTGATATGATATTAGAGAGCTCCCTACAGAAAATCACCTTGGAATTGAAAAGAAACACCCCCCAGCCCAGGCTGGATGTGCCAGCTCCCGTTTTCCTGTGGCACAGAGCAGGAATTCAACTGGGGAGCAGCCAGAGCAGATCACCAAGGGGAACAGCCTGGCCTCTCACAAGGCATTCTGAGCACTTCCTCCAGCCTGCTTTTGGGGCTGAACACTGCAAGTTGCCTGCTGGTGTGAGAGAAAGGACATGCCCTGTGATGAGCTCCCGTTCCCATGCCAACAACCTCAGCACCACAAAGGACATTCCCTCTCCTGGCCAGGTTTTAGCAGTGCCTTGCTAAGCTCTGGGGTTGTTTTTGGGGACACGGGGCCCTGTGCTGCTGCTGAGCAGAAATCAGCCAGCGCTCCTGAAGAGGCAGAGAGGCTGGAATCTGTGACATAAAGGCACAGAGACAGGTTTAAACAAGCCCAGCTGAAGTGGCACAGTCTGTCAGTCCCTTATCTAAGGCAGCCCTTCTATTTTTGGCTCTTTGCTGTACCGTGTTTAGTCTGTGCCTATTGTACTTTTTGGCAGCAGTTCTCCAGCACCAACTCCAGCTCCTTTCCTAAAGATGCTGGAGCAGATGACATCCCCCATCTCTGCCACCTGGGTGGATTGGGTGTTCCTAAATCCAGGAATAACCTGCTGAGAGGGTGGAATTCAAAGTCCCGTGCTCAGAAGGGGAGGCAGTGGCAAGTTTTGAAGACTCAGTTCTCTGACACAAAGTCTGGAACAGGCAGTACCAGAAAGTGCTCAGAAAATCCAACAAAATCTGACCAGAACATGCTGAGAAAATCAGACAAAATCTGTCCTTGTATCCCCACCATCTCCATCAACTCCAGCTCCTTTCCTAAAGATGCTGGAGCAGAACACATCCCCCATCTCTGCCACCTGGGCAGATTGGGTGTTCCTAAATCCAGGAATAACCAGCTAAGAGGGTGGAATTCAAAGTCCTCTGCTCAGTGGTGAGAATTGAAGCCTCAATTCTACACAAGAAAGAGAATTGTTTTAATCCATTCTCCCTTGTGCTGGCACTCCATCCCTTGTAAAGCCTGTCTCCATCTTTTCTGCAGCTCCTTCTCCTACTCCTCAATTCTCTTCTGGCACAGGCAGTACCAGAACACAATCAGAAAATCAGACAAAATCTGGCCTTGCATCCCCTTCTTCCCAAAGCCATCCCTTTGCTGGTGACACGGGGATCTGCAAGAGCTCCCACAGATCCAGACACGAGGAGAGAATCATTATTCCTGTTTAAACCAACGTGGTTTTGCCATAGCAACTCCCCAAGAAGGAATCAACAGCTTCTGAGCAAACAAACACTTATTAAAGCACCCTTCTGAAATATTTATGCTTTGCTCCCCAAAGCCCACTAAGTGCAGGGCTCTGCCTGGCTCCAGGAGTGGCAGGAGAGCCTTTTTCCCGCTGCCTGGCAAAGTGGAAAAACCATTCTTCAGCAGAGTGTTTATCAGGGAGCGCGGCGGCTCCTCGGCGTGACTGCAAGGAGCTGCGGGATGGAAGCGCCCGGCTCGGGCCGCCCCCGGCAGCGGGAGGGGACCAGACAGCAGGAGCCTGGCAGGGGTCGGGACAGCGAGCTCAAATTGACACAGGGTTACAAATGCCGGTGCAGCTGTTGGATTTTGCTGTTATACATATATATATAAAATATAAAGATATATATAATATATAACAGGAATATATATAATATATAATATATAATATATAACATATAATATATAAGATATAAGATATTAGATATTAGACATTAGATATATTATACATTATATATATTAT
>VZRH01006011.1:49168-61418 GCA_013397555.1 Urocynchramus pylzowi
ATATATTATATATTATATATTGTATAACTCTTGCAAATTATTATTAATCCCAACAATTTTAATCTGCTATAAATATATAAATATTAATATAATAGAAATAATAAATATAAAAATAATGTGATAGAAAGAACTAATAATATAATAAATGAAATACAATAGAAATATAATGTTTATAATAACTTCTAAACTGTTTTTAATACAGTGTATAGTATAGTATACAGTCTATATATAGCATATATATAGTATACTGTGTAGTATATATAGTAGATAGTAGATAGTATATATATATATATAGTATACTTTATTTGATGTAGCATATTTTGATATCATTTTCTGGGCTTGCAAGAGCACGAAGAGGGAGAAATCTGGGAGTGTTTAACCTCACTGCTGCCAGCTGCCTGTGTGAGCCCCAGAGCCCTGTTTGTTTATGTGCTGGTGCTGCACACAGATATTTGGCAGGCTCATTTCAGATGGTTTCAGGGAGTTTTTCCTCAAATAAGGGAGCCCTGCTGCTCCCTGCCGTGTTTTCTGCTGCAAACACTCCGAGATTTTTCTCCTCTGAGAATCACTGCAGAAAAGTGGAAAAGTGAGGAGGAAATGGCACAGTTTTACTTCATTTTATTGTAAAGGCTTTGGAAACCATTTAATTCCAGCCCCAGCCATGGCAGGGACACCTCCCACTGTCCCAGGCTGCTCCATCCTGGCCTTGGGCACTGCCAGGGATCCAGGGGCAGCCACAGCTGCTCTGGGCACCTGTGCCAGGGCCTCCCACCCTTCCAGGGAAGGATTTATTCCCAATATCCCATCTAACCCTGCCCTCTGTCAGTTTGAAGCCATTCCCTGTGTCCTGTCACTCCAGGCCCTTGTAAAATTCTCTCTCCATCTTTCCTGCAGCCCCTTCAGGCCCTGCAAGGCCACAACTGTGCCACCCCAAAGCTTCTCCTCTCCAGGTGAACATCCCCAGCTCTCCCAGCAGAGCTGCTCCGTCCCTCTGATCACCTTGATGGTTTTGGGTTTTTGTTTTTTGGTTTTTTTTTTTTCCCTGGCATAGCTGATATGATATTTGAGAGCTCCCTAGCCACAGAAAATCACCTTGAAATGCAAAAGAAAGAAATAAAATATAATAATAATAAATAAAGGAGTTTAGCTCCTTGAGAGCCCCAGGAGAAGAACTGGGTGATGCTGGAACCTCCTAAGGGCAGAATTCCCAAAGCATTTGCAGGATCTGGCACAGATGGATCCAGATTTCCAAGGCAGAGGAGCCCCCCTTGGCCTGCAGGGTGAAGCAGCTCAGCCCTGAGCCCCCAGGCAGGAGCTCTGAACACCAATTTTGGTACAAATTTTGATTTATTTGCTCTGAATCTCCTGATCTGAGCTGTGGTTCCCATTTCAGGCTGCACAACTGGGCATTGACTTTAGTCTGGCTCTCTCTAGTGGTCTGAAGCTTAATGAGATGGAAGTCCTGCTCTGTAATTACTTTGGGTGATTTAAGTATGAACAAAAAAGATATCCCATCACTTTTGAGCAGTTAAATTAAAAGCAAACTGGATTGAGCTACCTGGGGTGTGTTTCGCAGTGATAAATGCTTTCTCACAAATCTCATAAACCCTCCTCTTTCTGCTGCACTAAACTGGGATTTTTATGGATCTTTTTAATAGTCCCTCAAATAATTTCATCAGCATAAAGTCTCCTCCTGGATGGAAATTTAATAAAAAGCTGAATTGTTCGGAAAGGTATGAGCTTGATCTAATCCTGCCTTTGTAAATGCATTCCTGACAGGGTGGCAGTTAATAATTAATAAATGGAATAAATTACTTGGAAATTGCAAGCTGACACCGGGCTCTCCCCTCCTGCCTGCCCAAGGATAATTCACACTTGGTTTTTTTCAGTCAGATGCCTCTGTGATCCACATTAAGCACCCAAATTAAGATGTGGAGTTCCCCAGGCTCGGGGTTCAGAGTCAGGATCGCTCATTTCACATTTCAATGTGAGTTTGCTGGGTTCAAAGCAGCAAAAGTGAGCCCAAATACAGATGCAGAGAATTCCTGGCCTTTTTTGAAGGTCATGGCATGGAACAGGAATTATTCCCTGCACCAGTGGGTTCCAAGCCCAGTGCTTGGATTCTCCAGCTCCTTCTCAAAGCCCCACCTGCGAGTTCCAAGCTGCCAGAAATCCTTGGATGCAGCTCCACATCCTTCTGTGGCTCCCAGACATCCTCTTGATGCCTTGAGAGGGCTGAGCTAGAGCAGAGGCTGGACAGAGCTAAAGAATAAAGCAGGGATTTATGGAAAGGATCTCCTCCATGGATCCACCTTGGGCAGCACCAGAGCCCAGCCAGGGCTGCACCCAAGGTGACCCAAAATGGCCCCAAAATGCACGGCCGCTCCCGGGGGCTCTCCCTGGGATCAGCTCTGCTCCATTTGCACCTTGGAGTTCATTGTCCCATTCCAGCTTTAGCCCAGGCAGTCCCACCCTGCTTGTTTTTCTCTCTCCAGCCCACGTTGGTTGTGCTCTTGGGGCTGAGGTTTGGATCATTTGTCCTTGGTGCCCAGCTGGAGCAGGAATTGTTTTGTCTCCCTGCTCTGTGCAGAGAGCTCAGCATCCCTGAATGTGAAGCCCAGACCCACACACTAAAGCAGCACAGAATCTGAAAAATAGAAAAGCTCAAACCTGTGGCATCACCCTCAGAGCAGTTTGGGTCCATACCCAACATCTCCAGGAGCTTCTCGAGCCCCCTGCCCACTCAGCAGCCTGACGAGGGTGGTTGCACCTCAGAGGAGCATCAGGAAATCATCCCTGTCCTAGAGACAGTTCCTGCAAAATCACAGCCTCGTTTTTCCTGCAGATCTGTGGGAGAGGCCAATTCCTGTCATGTGGAGGCCAAGATTTCCCAGCTCCTTGCACAGGCACTCTCCTGTCTTTGTGTGGGCTCTGTTTTGGAGAAAATCTGCTTTGTTCCATCATTTTCTCTCACCTGGTGCTAGAAAGGAGCTGGAGCCAGGCTGGAATACACCCATGGAAATGTGTGGGTGTCCTGAAATCAGCAGAGCTGGTGGAATTCATCCCAGAGCACTTGTGAACCATCCAAGGGAATTTCTGAGGCATTAGTGAGGATCTCTGGGAAGGTGCTGACAGGAGGAATAAACAGTGCCCTGGCTTTGAAAAAGGAGAAAAAGAGTGATCCCTCAGCCTGCCCAACTCCATTTCTTGGAAAGATCCTGGGACAAATGATTAAGTAATCAATATAAACACCTTGAAGGCAATACAATTACAGGGGAAATAAAAATAAAATAACCAGCATGGATTTCTCAGGAGCAAATCACATCAAATCAATCTCATTTCCTCCCCTGACAGAGTAACAGCCTGATGGACAGGGGAGAAGCAGATGTGAGATATCCTGGATGTAAAAATCTGTGTACTCAGGATTGCATGGCAGCCTCATCAGCAAATCAGGGCCATGGGAGCAAAATGGAAACATGAAAAAAGCGCTGTAATTTCAGTGCCTCAGCAGGGGAAAATGCAGCCCCCAATTCAGGTGGGGCCAGAGCTGCTTGTTCTGTTCATGCCCATTAATAACTGATTTGTCTGATAGCAGAGATAATGCAGCTTTATGAGCTGGGAGGTGTTGGAACAACACAGAGAGCAGCTCCTGAATTCAGATTGATCTGGATAATGGGATGAGATCCGTGGGCTGAAACTCGCCGAGCACAAACGCAGAATCCCAGGCTCAGGCAGGAAAAATCAAATGTACAGATGCAAAATGAGAGATAAGGAACAAAGCCTCACTGGAAGGATGGGGACACAAATGACTTCATCTCTTTTGCCTGAGCTCAGAGGGTTTCTTTTCTGATTCAACGTGTGCAGATACTTTTGACATTGACAGATGGTGGAAGTTCTGAGATTATTTCTTATTGTTATTATTTTTGACAAAGAGCATGTATTTTTCCAAGGTTTATGCATTAAAAAATAATGTTTCAGGGGAGAGGTGGAGTGGTGAGGTCACACCTTGAGTGCTGTGTCTAGTTCTGGGCCCTCAGGGCAAGATGGACCTGGAGGGGCTGGAGAGTGTCCAGGGAAGGGAACGGAGCTGAGGAAGGGTCTGGAGCCCCAGGAGGGGCTGAGGGAGCTGGGAAGGGGCTCAGCCTGGAGAAGAGGAGGCTCAGGGGGGCCCTTGTGGCTCTGCACAGCTCCTGACAGGAGGGGACAGCCGGGGGTCGGGCTGTGCTCCAGGGAACAGGGACAGGAGGAGAGGGAACGGCCTCAGGCTGGGCCAGGGCAGGCTCAGGGGGGACAGCAGCAGGAATTTCCCCATGGAAAGGGTGCTCAGGCACTGGAACTGCCCAGGGAGCTTTGGAGAGCCCATCCCTGGAGTGTCCAAGGAGGGCTGGAGGTGGCACTCGGTGCTCTGGGCTGGGGACAAGGTGGGGATCAGGGTGGACTCCACTACCTGGGAGAGCTTTTCCAGCCTCAGTGATTCTGGAATTCTGTGACACCAGCCAGGCCTGGGACCTGGCATGGAACACTGGTGACACCAAATGACAAAGGACACCTCAGAAATGGCCACTCACAGCTCCCATTCCCAAAAATTGGGGTGTTTTAGAGCCAGCAGCAAGGGGCCTGCAGCACTGATTTAAGAAGCCTTTAATTTTTCCACAGGCAGGAATAGGATGCTCTCATGTTAAAAATGCCAATATTTAAACCTATTTATTTCCCATTTCTTCTGGTGTTTCCTATCATGGGTTTATCTGATCAGCACATTGCAGGTGGGATGGGACCTGTCCCAAATCCAGGCTTCCTTGTTAATCACAACACAATGGGGAATTTTCCTGTAGGAGCACTGGAGATCCCTCCTTAGCACCATTTCTGAACTATCTCCCTTCGAGGTTCCCAGCCCTGCAGAGTCACTCCAGTCCCTGCATCCCTTCAGTTTAAATTGCTGGGGGTATTTTGCAGAGTGTTGAAACTGAAATTAAAGTGATTTTTATCCCTGGGAATGCACATATTCTCAAACTTGGCTCTTTGTCCCCCTGACACGCCCTGGAGGTCACGTCCCCAGCAGGGCTGGCCCAGGAGGATCCCTCACACCCAGCTCTGTCTCACACAGACTTTATTTTCCTCCACTCATACAAAGGCCATCTAATCAGGCACGAGGAGAATCTGCCTCTTTGTTTATTGGGAATACAACAATAGGATCCTGTTCCACACCCGAGGCCATGAGGGACAAACAACAGGGTTCACAGCCAGGATCTCTCCTTGTCATTATTGGTTTTGATGTTTAATATCAGAATCCAAAGTTCCAAACAGATTTTGATCCAAGTTTAGCATCCCTGATGCAATTCCACCATTCAGTAGAGGCACAGCACACATGAAATAAGCTCCTCAGAGACAAGAGTGATAAGAAGAGATAAGATTTTGTTGTCCAGCCAGGTGAAATCATCCAACAGCTCGGTGTGAATGTGTCTTGCCATGCTTGGTGTTGTTCAGGTTGGAATTTTGGGGTGTTTCCCCCATTTCCATGCAAAGCTCAGTCCTATAAAAGTGAATCATTCACAAAATAATCCAGCTCTGAACACTGCCTGTCAGGCTTAGGAACTAAGAGCTGGGAAGAATTCCTGGTTTTATCTAGGTGGAAAAGAACTGCAGGGACAGTGTGGCAGGTCCTGGTCCCTGACAGTGTCTCTGCTTGGGTGTCCCACAAAACCGTGGAACAGGGAGTGACAGTGGCCCTGCCCTGCCTGTGCAGCCAGACCTTGCTCCTTTCCCTGTCTCCATTTCCCTTTCTGCCCCTTTCCCTGTCTCCATTTCCCTTCCTGCTCCTTTCCCTGTCTCCATTTCCCTTCCTGCTCCTTTCCCTGTCTCCACGTCCCTTCCTGCTCCTTTTCCCATCTCCATTTCCCCTCTGACTGAGCCCCTGCCCTCAGCACCAAGCAGGGAGCAAAGCAGGAGCTCAGCCAGCTGAGGACAGAGAGAAGGAATGAATATCCCACCGAAGTACAACTGCAGTCCAGGCAAACCCTTCCTGAGCAGGAGAATCTTTTTCCAGCTCCCCAGCCTGGGAGGATGCTCAAGATCCAAAGCTAAAATATTTGGAATATTAACATCTATCAGTTTCACACATCTCTTAAAGCAGCATATTCCTTGCCTGATTGATCCTGCCATATGGGAACATTAGCCTGTACCATCACCATCTGCTGCAGCTTTAATTTTATCAAAAGCATTATGACAGGAGGGAGAATGTTTCTTTTTCTACCCTTCCTTCTCCTCCCGCCAAAACCTGGCTGATTTCTCCTCAAATGAACCCAATTTCCAGTCCTGAGTGAGAAGGCTGTCTGTATATTCTGTCTAGGAATAGCTCTTTGATTTCAAACGCTTTGCTTTTGGGAAGCTGAGCTAAAAATCCAGGAGCAAGGCAACTCACAAACTTCTCTCCCAGAAAAATTTTGGTATTCATGAGCTCAAAGCCGAAATAGAAGTGTGGCTTGGGTGTTGCCCATTTCTTCCACTCTCTGCTCAGAATCCCAGAATTATTCAGGTTGGAAAAGCCCTCCCAGCCCATCCAGTCCCAGCTGTGCCACATCCCCACTTTGTCCCAAGCCCAGGGCCCCAAGTGCCACCTCCAGCCCTTCCTGGGACACTCCAGGGATGGGGATCCAAACCTCCCTGGGCAGTTCCAAGGCCTGAGCACCCTTTCCATGGGGAAATTCCTGCTGCTGTCCCCCCTGAGCCTGTCCTGCCCCAGCCTGAGGCCGTTCCCTCTCCTCTTGTTGCTGGTTGTCTCAGAGAATAACAAATATTGTACTTTAATCATCCCTGACTCATCCTGTCACCATTATTGTGCATCCCTTCACAAGGGGAAAAAAAGGAATTCCAAATCTCTTGCCTTATTTCTTCTCACTTATTCATGACCATGGATATTTTTGTGACATCCCTGCTGTGTTCCTTTCTTACAGCAAACCAAACCAAAATCCCAACTTCAGTGTCATGGAATCAGAGAATGGTTTGGGTTGGAAAGGACCTTAAAGATCATCCAACCCCCTGCCATGGGCAGAGACACCTTCCACTACCCCAGCTTGCTCAGATCCCCCTCCAACCTAGCCTTGGACACTTCAGGTAGAGATGTGAGCTCCCAAACGAGCCTCCAGACATTCATAAAATATTTATACAAAGTAAAATGAATACAACAATAGCAGGAAAGGCAGAAATGGCATCACCACAGGCCAGGTGTGGCTGTGCCCTGTGCTGGCTCTGAAGCAGCTCCTGCAGCACTGGGAATGTGCAAAGGCTTGGGAGCCCCATCCTCGTGTGCTGCCTTTGTCCCACACAGCCCCTTCATTATTTAGTGACACAGAACACTCCTGCACCCAGCCAGGCAGAGAATCCACTCAGAGGCAGCTGAAAGGGGAGAGCTTGGCCACAAAGAGCAGCTCGGGAGCAGATAATGTTCTCAGGGCTTGCAGCCTGGCTGAGCAGCACGAGCTGGGCTCGGTGTTCTGCTTGGGAAATGTCAGTCCAGGGCTGTGACAATGACAGCGGGCTGTGAGCGACTGCCTGGCTGCAAGTGCGTCAGAATAATGGTAACAATTTTTAAAAATCACCTTAAAAATGTCGTTTATTGCAGTGTCTCGCTGTGCAATCAGGGAGGTCACCACAGGAGGGAAGCAGTGTTTCACTTTTGTGGCTTTAGCAGGCAAGGTTCTTTTTTCTTTTTTTTTTTTTTTTTAAATGTATATTTTGATTAGCAAAACCTGCCTGATGTGACAAAGCAATAAATCATAGAATCATGGAATGGTTTGGGATGGAAGGGACCTTAAAGATCACCTCATTCCACCCCCTACCACGAGCAGGGACACCTTCCACTGGCCCAGGTTGCTGCCAGCCCCATCCAGCTTGGTTCTGGTGGTGGAATCCACCCTTTCCAAAGATTCCTACCAGCATTGCTGATGCTGCACATTAAAAGTGATTTTTAGCCTTTTCAGGGACCCCTTTTCTCCAGCAATTGAAATCAAAGCTTCAGAGCTTTGCAGAAACATTTAAAGCAAGTGGAATCATGACTTTTCCTTCTGGTATTAACGGAGAGAGAGAAAGAACCCCAAGCAGTCCCCAGGAGGAGGTGTGGGGCTTTGCAGAGATCAGGAGAGAAACTCAACATTGCCCTTCACAGCAATAATCTGAGGGTGGAGATTCCCTCAGGAGCTCCAGCTTCCCATGCTGGCATTCCCTGCAGCAGAGGCGTGTGCCAAGGCTGCAGGAGCAGGGTTTGTGCTCCTGGAGAGGTGCTGGAGGACACACACAGCCCTCACTCTCTTCATTCCTGGCCAGCTCGAGATGTTCTGGTGTTCTGGTGGGGTTCCTCGGCCACAGGAATTCCTCTGTGCAGTTTTCTCTCCTTGGCCATTCCAGGAAAACAAACCCTGCCTGGTTTCACATCATTTTGACACAGCTTTGCTGCCTCTGGGTGGTGGAGATTGCTACCAGACACTTTGGGAAGGGATGGATTATATGGGATTGGAATCAGACTAAAAGCTGCTGGTGGAAAGTTTGGAATGGGAGCCAGCATTCCTAAAAACCACATTGAACAGAAATGCTGTGCAGGGAAACCTTCCTGTGAAAATGAGGCTACAGCCTCGGCAGCTTTCAGGAAGAGCCATGGGGAAATAAATCTGAAAATAGCAAATTGCTGAATCTCTTCAGACCCTCTGAGGAGGAAAATGAGCAGTTGGACTCCAAGGTTCTTTCCTGCTCCTGCTTCCTGTGGGACCTTTGGTTGATAACCTCATCAGCCGTGTCTCCCTTTCCCTTCTGTCAAAAGCAGGATGGCAGAAATCTGGGAAGACTTTCACTTCCAATGTGAAGACTTTGATAGTGCTGTCCTGAGCAACACTGCTAAAATCAAAATGTGGATGCCTGAGAGAGAAGTTTCAGTGCTGATGCAATTTGTCAGCCTCTCATCCCTGTTCCCACACAGAGCTGAATCATCAGAGAACAGGGATTTATCACTCTGGATCATCATGTGATGGCAAAGCCCACCACCACCACTGCGAGCAAACAGCGAGAGCCCAGCTGCGGAGAAAAACTGGCCAACTGCAGAAAATATTTTATTATACAGGGTTATATAGGATTATATAGGGTTATATAGGATGATATAGGGGATAACCTGACAATCACAGAGCCATGGAATGGCCTGGGTTGGAAGGGACTTTAAAGATCATCCAGTTCCAATCCCTTTGCCATGGCAGGGACTCCTTCCACCGTCCCAGGTGGCTCCAAACCCCAATGCCCAGCCTGGCCTTGGACACTTCCAGGGATCCAGGGGCAGCCACAGCTTCTCTGGGCACCCTGTGCCAGGCCTGCCCACCCTCACAGGGAGCAATTTCTTTCCAGTAGGATTTGTGCCACGAGAAAATCCTCCAGCTGTTGGCACTGTGGAGTTTGTGACCCCCCAAATAATCCCAGCCACACAGGGCAGTGGCACCTCCATGGAACAGTGAATCTGTGATACCCTTTAAAAAAAAAGTCACTTTTGATGTTCAAAGTTTTACACCCCACGCATTGCAGGCAGTTAGCAAGTCCTAAAGAGCAAGAATTAATTAATCCTGGCCATACCCCTGAGAGATGTGCAGACAAGCACTGAGCTACTGATAGAAACACAGCAGCCAAGATTACTGACTTCTCCAAGGCCACAGTGGGTGATGGAGCAGAGCTGAGACTGAGGTGCAGAAACTGATTGCAAAGCTCAGGGAAACTTATTTTGAGGAGGAATAACCTTCAAAATAAACAATCCATTTAGAAAAATGTTTGGTTTTAATTCAGCACTTTATTAGTGCAATGCAAGTAGATCCTGATCCGTGGGGTCAGGCTGTAAATATTCTCTTTATCAGTCCTGAGTGATTGTATGCACACAAACACATATATATGTGCTCCATACCCTGTGGGAGAGAACAACGAGGCATCCAGTGAAAGAGTTCAGTCCCAAAGAGGCAGAATAACAAGCTCTGGTGTGTTTTTCCAAGGCTCCACCAGCAGACTGCTGGCTGGTGGGGACAGACTTTCCCACGCCAGCCCACAGTCCTGCAGCCACCCTGTTATGGAACAGTCACGTTGGATTTCCACCAGCTTTGGGATCTCTCTGGGCAGCAGATATCCAGATATCCTCCCGTGTGCATCCCAAGTGTCTCCCCACAATCCACGATTTCCCTGCAGAGTTATGTGCTCTGATGATAAAATACTCACATCAACACCTACTTCTAGGAAAATTTGCAAGCGTCTTCCAAATTTCTTACAGTTTTGAACAAATAGTATTGAATGCCTCCCCCCCAGCCTGACATACCTCAGGCATTGGAATGGGATGCTCAGGGAGGTTTGGAGTGCCCATCCCTGGAGGTGGCACTCAGTGTTCTGGGCTGGGGACAGGGTGGGCATCGGGCACAGGTGGCACTCTGTGGTCTTGGAGTTCTTTTCCAACCCAAGTGATTTTGTGAATCCACCATATCTCTGATCATACAGTGAATATATGGGCAAACTCCCTCGTGGCCCTCGGATAAAATCTGAAAAGAAAACAACTGGGCTCTGTGGGGTTCCTTGATCTGGTTTAAATGTCTGCACAGACAAGGAGTTTTTTTCTTTTGTTGTAATTAGTGGGCATGTGCTCAGACTCTAATAATTGTTCTTTAGGCTTCCTTACCAGGCCTGACCTTCCCATTTGGACCCAATAAAGCAGATGAGCTCTGTGCCTTTTTGTTCTCAGATGACAAAGTGCTCGGCATTTGGCACTCAGCTTATCTCATACGTTTGGGATTTTAATTATCAACACAAGAGCCTTCCCAAAGGCTGGCTGGGCTTTGGGTATGAAAATTATGAAGGGAAATTAACGGCAGAAAAACGCCTTTGTCCATCAGTTCTTTTCACTGTGGTGACTAGAAACTCTACAAACAGCTATGCTATTTTAATTCCAAAAAACACATTTGCAATGTCATCTTTATGGAGGAAAAATATGCTCAGCTTGAGTTTTGTTTTGTGCTGCTCTGTGTACAAGAACATGAGGCTGCCGTGTATAGCAGAGCGTGTGGGGAACCCAGAGCACAGTCTGTTACCAGGTTTTATTTTTTGCACTGTCTGCTCCCCTTTTTCAGTGTTCTGACTTATTGCTGATTATTCCAAGGCGCTCCAGTGCATCTGATAGTGTAGGAACTGTAACTCCTCAATCCCAGGCTGGGACGGCTGCTGTAACGAGATAACCCAGCTGGGCATTAAGAGCACAAGACTTGAACTTTTCTTCTCAAAGAACTGAAGCCTGCTTGGTCAGATTGACCAAAAAGCACTGAGTTTTCTGGTTTTATTTCAAACTGGCAGTCTGATAACACAGGGGTGGGTGGCTGGGTACTGGGGCAGGGATTTATCTCAGTGAGGACTTTCTCTTAGTGTGCAGAGGAAAATCATGGAATCACAGAACGGTTTGGCTTGGGAGGGACCTTATGGATCCTCTTTTTCCCTGGGCTGAGACACCTTTCACCAGAGCAGGATGCTCAGAGCTCCATGCTTGAGCACCTCGGGGACGGGGCAGGAACAGCAGGGCACGAGGGAGCCACAGGCTGTCCAGAGAGCAGGGAATAAACCCAGCAGTGAGCAGGGAATAAACCCAGCAGTGAGCAGGGAATAAACTCAGTGAGCAGGGAATAAACCCAGCAGTGAGCAGGGAATAAACCCAGTGAGCAGGGAATAAACCCAGCAGTGAGCAGGGAATAAACCCAGTGAGCAGGGAATAAACCCAACAGTGAGCAGGGAATAAACCCAGTGAGCAGGGAATAAACCCAACAGTGAGCAGGGAATAAACCCAGCAGTGAGCAGGGAATAAACCCAGCGAGCAGGGAATTAACACAATGATCAGGGAATAAGCCCAGCCCGGCACCCACGGCCGTGGGACCCGCCCGGGCTGGAGCCGCGGGGGTGGCCCCGCATCCCGGTGCCGGTGCTGGGCTGGTCCCAGTGGCGGTGTCGGGGCGGTCCCGATCCTGGTGCCAGTGTCGGTGTTGGTGCCGGTGCCGGGGCGGTCCCACGGGCCAGAGGCGGTCCCGGTGTCGGTGTAGGTGCCGGGGCGGTCCTGGTGTCGGCATCGATGTCGGGGCGGTCCCAGTCCCGGTGCCGGTTCCTGTGCCGGTATTGGGGCGGTCTCGTGGGCCAGTGCCAGTGCCGGTGCGGTGCGGTGCGGTGCCGGGGCGATGCCGGGGCCGGTGTCGGGGGTGGGGCCGTGCCG
>VZRH01006011.1:62333-87846 GCA_013397555.1 Urocynchramus pylzowi
CCGCCCCGCTCCGGCCGTGCCGGGGCCGTGAGGGGCCGTGCCCGGGCCGTGAGGGGCCGTGCCGGCGGTTCCGCCGCCGGGCGGTACCGGGAGCGGTGTCGGGGCTGTCTCGCTGGGCAGTGCTGCGGGGCTCAGCGACGCGGCCCCCGCTGAAATAAAGCCAGGCTGGGGAAAGGGCCTGCCCGGGGCTCCCGAAGTTTGTTTTCCTCGGGCTCCGCTCCTTGTGCTGTGCGGAAAATGATTCTCAGCTCGCTCGGCTCCTGGCGGCGCCGCGGGGCCGGGGTTTGGTTTCCAGCCGGGAGAGGTGCTTGGCTCCAGCCTCACGGCTTGGCGGAGGCTGGAGATGCTGGATGGAGCAGCGTGGTCCCTGCCGCTCGTGTGCCGGTGCACCCCGACCTGGGGAGCACAGCCAGCGAGCAAACGCTGCTGCAGTGTCAGCAGCCTTTCACCGGAGTGTTTTTCCCCAGCTAAATGCCTGAATGATTGCTTTTTCAATGCTCTCAGGTTTGTGGACCCCTGATGTTCTCCAGCTGAGCTGTGTATGTTTTATAGTCATTTAAAGTCAGCCTGCCAACAGGACGCATAAGTAGTCCTCGCACATGCAGGGCCCACAGATTTCAGGAGGAGAATTGCTGATCTAGGTCTGCGTTTTCACCTGTGTCTTACAGAATGTTATTTATCAGTCTGGTTTTGTTTCGGATGTCCCAGCTGATGGGTGTTCTTTCCATCAGTGACTTTGCTGTCATTCCATAATGTAAAAATATTGGAGTTGTCTCTGAACCAACCATCTGCTGGTAAATGCCAGATGCAGAGTTCATGGAAATACCAGAATTCCAGCTGCTCTGTGTGGGATTTCACAGAATCCCAGAATAGCTGGCACTGGGGACCCCAATAGTTGGGGAGTGACCTCTGGAGATCATCCAGACCAACCCCCCCTACTAAGGCAGGGTCATCCAGGGCAGGTGACACAGGGACACGTCCAGGTGGGTTTGGAATGTCTGCAGAGAGGGAGGCTCCACAACCTCCTGTGGATTTAATCACATCAGTGTCATTAAAAGGAATTTTATAGCTTTGAGTAGTGTGAGTCTTCCTTACTCTATTAGTAAAAAGGGAAGAAGTGGGTTACCTAAAATACATCTGTACTAAGCAGATTTACCAACCAGTAAAAACCTGCAAGAGTGCTGAGCAGGATGGACCAGTCAAAGGAAAAGAACAGCAGGAATCACCACATACCCTGGAATCTTGACCAAAAAATAGCATTAAAAAGCTCCACTGGTGCTTGTCCTGAGATGTGCTTTGGTGTTATGAGGTGAGATCATGTCACAGAAATAGGCTCGGTTTAATTTCCTTGCTCTTATCTCACCTGTGATATCGAATGAAAGAGATAGGAGAAGAACACGATGAGGCTTTGGGTGATATTGTAAAACAGACTCCACACCCCAGAGCAGCATGTGAAGTGGGCAGGCTCCATCCAGGCTTTCTGTGTCCCTGCCTGGTGCTCCCAGGGCATGGCACTCTGCTGCTCTGGGGTTAAATAACCCATTGTGCCTGCTGCATTACAGCAGCAGCTGGGCTTTCAAGATGTAAGAGATGTGAAATTCGTGTCAGCTGGCTCGTGTTGATTCATGCTCTCAGGGTAATGTTCCTTAAGGTTGTCTCGCTGAAGTGAGAAGCGCTGAAATTTCACTTGAATTATGAGCTTCTTAGGACTGTCTTAAACAATCAGCTCCAGTGTGCAATAGCCTGTTTTGTAATGCTACAGATCTGTTCCTGCCTCTCCACAAGGAGGAAAGGGGGGTAGGTTTAGCTGGAGGAAGCTCTGAGTATCTCCCCTAAACGTGACTCCCCAGTGTCAAAGCCCAGCCTGCGCTGATTCCGAGCTTTACAAATTCTGCCAACGTGCCCTCACCAAGCCTGAAACCTGACTTGCTCTCTCAGGGGAGCTTCTGTCTGGAGGCATCAGCCAGTGAACCAGCTGAAGCACAAGTGAACACGGTTTGGAGCTTGGACCTGTGCAGAGAGATGATTTTTTCCTGTTCCCCAAGTGAGGCTCATTTCCTCCCACTCCGGGGTTGTGACCTAACCCGCTACGTTCGCTTTCACATTGCTGTCGGTGAGCAGGGCCAGAATGTTTCGAAATCCTAGGAAGGTGTCTTGGAACATGATGATTCTAACTTGCCAGTGATGGACTTGTTTTGGAGAGGCTTTGTCTTTTCCCCAGAATGGAAAAGTTTCCTGGAGAATTGCGAGTGCTCAAGAGCTTGATTAGCCAGCAGTGGCTGTGTGCGATGCTGGGTGAAAGCAGAGCCAGCTCTCGAGTCTGATTCATCCCAGTTTCAATTTATTCCAGGGCAGTGGGGAGTGGCAAAATCGTGCTCAATTGTGTTATTGGAGTTGAGAGGAGGATTTGTCACATCCCTGTATTCTCCTCGGTGTTTTTGTCCGTGGCTAGCGCTTCCCGTTGCTCGCGTGCAGCTTGGCAGAGCTGACGGCATGTCCTGGCCACGTGTGCTTCTTTTGTCTCTTACTGTGGGCATTTTTCAAGGTCAGGATGCCTGTGTGTGTCAGGAGAGCTGGTGTGGATCCTCAGGTGTGCCTGCATGTGTGAGATGGAGCTAATCAAAAGCCCAGCTTATTGCACAGTTCTGTTTGCAGTGACCGGAGCAGGAGGAGGCTGTTCCTCACCAAGAATTTAACAGATGCTGCTCTGCCCATCGGGCTGGAAATGAAATGGGCTTTGCAGATTGGTACCAGCTGTTTCATTAGCACTGCTCTTTTTTAGCAAGTTTTCATTTCACCAGGACATTGTTTGGCATAGACAGGAAAAGTTCCTGTCTCGATGCTCGGTGTGTCGTAGCCCAGCAGAACCAAACTGTGGTGGGTGTCCTGGGTGGATTTACTGGGGAGTCATTAAAGGACATCATTAACTGGCTTATAAACACAGGTTTTCCCCAGTTCATCCCTTTAGCTCAGCTGTCTCCCACCTAACAGCCCAAGGTTTCAGGAGCTGAGCACTGCATCTCTTCCAGCTGTGCCCTGCCAAAGGTGCCCGAGTTCCTGCAGGATGGTGAGAGCAAGGGAGAAATAACTGTTCTGCAGCCACTTCCCAGGCTGTGTGACCTTTCACTTGTGCTTTTGGAATTGCTTTGGGCTTGGAATGAACTGCTGGAAAGCTCTGCCCTGGTGCCTGTACATCAGGTATGTTCAGCTGAGCAAAACCAGCAGAGCTGTGCCAGCTCCCATCCCCACGGGTGAGTCCTCCTGGAGGGCTCTTCAATTTCTTTTCTCTTTCCTAAGGGGAGCAGCAGGAGGGAAAAGGAGGAACGTGTTCATTCTCTGGTGGCCAACTCTCACCCCTCTCAGAAGCTGCATATTACTTTGTCTGACGTGGTGGAGTTCAGTGAGACAGTTACTTGTGTGGAGTGAGGGAAAAGCAGGGAATACAGTGGCTGGGAGCACAAGTCATTCCAGATTAAGGATTTTGGCTGCAGCTGTCTGGTTGCTGCTGAGCTCTCCTTGACACGATGCTCGCCTGCCTGCTGCAGTTCTTGTCGCCCTTCCTTGGGAGCAAAGATGCTGATTCTGTTTGAAATTTGTCTTCTTCCCTGCTGCCCCCATCACCCAGCAGTGAGAACAGGGCCAAGTGGAAATAAGGCTGCCAGAATGGGAGATTATTCAAACTATCAATTCCTCCCGTGGAGTTTGATGCAGTGCTGGAGCTTCATTAACTCAGAGAAAGGCAAATATTGTGCTCCACCTCTGCTCTCAGCAACTGGACAACAGTTTCTTAAATATTTTCCTTGAGTGCTGTGCATTGCTGCGTATCACATGGCTAATTGGAAGTCACAATAACTGCTTTCATGGTGCTTCTCTGCAAGACTGACCAGGGGAATTTGCATATTAAGCAGTGAGATTTGTTGCTCACAATTGCACTAATACAGCCGGGCTCTGCTTGGCTGGCACGGGGGGTTAAACAAGCAGCTCATGACTGAGCACTTAAGAGCATTTGGTGCCTCCCTTTTGTACTGGAGCACACAAAGAGTCTCCCAGAGGGATTTTTCAGTGGGTTGGAGCTGTTGGGTGCAGGCTGGGATGGTTTTTCACTGCCATCTGAAAGAGGCACCTCTGGATTTCAGGTAGTTCCTGCTGTCTGGAATACAGGGCTGGCAAAAAATATTAATAAATCAGAGCTGGCTTTTGCTGTTAGGTCCTACTGTGGGCTGTTTTGTATGGTTTGTTTTGGTTTTGGGGTTTTTTTTAATGGAATAACCAAAAAAGCTTAGCATGGCTCTGAAACTTGCTCCAAATCCTTCCTGCTCCATGCCTGGTGTATTTAAAGGATGTGTAGATGGACCACTTGGGGATGTGGTTTAGAGGTGGCAGTGATGGGTTAATGATGATCCTAAAGGTCTTTTCCAACCTAAATGAGTCTGTGATTTCCACAAGAGTTATATGTGGGTTTTATCATGGCTTTGGAATAAAAGTAGCCTTTAACAACTTTTCCTGAGGGCTGAGCACCCACAGCCTCCTGGAGATTATTGGGATCTGGGAATTGGTGCTGACAACCCCTGATAATTCAGTCCCAAGTGTTCATCTCCTGGCGTGTCACTCTGCTGCTGTGACACTTTTCATTTGTAAACTACAAGACTCGGTTTTGTTTTCCAGGTGATAACCAGGAGCTCTCAGAAACCGAAATAAAGTGTTATTTTTGCTGTTAATAAGGGCTGGCAAACGAAGCTGTTTGGTTTCCTTTTTGGCTGGTTCCTCCATGTAATTGTTTGTTTGGCTTCTAGATGAAGTGATTTATTTTAATTTCTCTGTTTGGGATTGCAGTGTTGAAAACGACAACATCCTCCTTCACTGAATGTTAAATACAATAAATTGAACAGTCATTGTGCTTTGGAGACTTTTGATAAATGGAAAATATTATTAGTTGCCAGTTTGAATAAACTCTACAAAGCAGCCATCCACTCTCATTGCAGCAAGTAATATGATAGCTATTATTTTTCATATGAATGTTGAATAATATAATTTATGAGTCACAAATTATAATACAGTTGAAGCCTGAAATACAGATTTGCCTTGCGGTTAAGTTGCAAATTCCTGTGAGTCTTCTTGCAGGTACAAGGAAGGGTCAAGTTGGCCTTAATTGGTTTTGTTACCTCTAAAAAAGAAAGAATATAAAGATCTGGAAAGTTCATGAGCAAATGACATGATTGAGAAGGGAATATAACTCCTCTTTATAATTTAGAGTCTCATGTAACAATCACCCTCATCCTCTTTTTTAGACAGACACTGTGTATAATGTCTGATACATTTTTAAACAATTTTTTTTAAGTTTGCCACCTTGGCTTTCACTGCCTTAAAATTCAGCCGCCTTTGCTGCAAGTTGGGTTTTATCTCTTAATCCTGATTTTTTTTTTTTTTTTAATTTTGTGGGGGTTTTTCCCCAAATCATTTATGGCTCCTACAGAAAAGTGTAGGATTTTTAGGGGTGTGAAGTTCTGCCCCCCAGCAGCCAGGATGGAGCAGGGAAGTGTCCATGGGGCCTCTCCTGGGTATGGAGTGTCCAGCCAGGGAGGAACCTTTGCTTCTCCCTCTTCTTCCCTACAGCAGGTGCTTTGGGGGAGCTTGGGGAGGTCTGTGGGGTTTGCTGGAAGCTCTGGAGAACTCTTCCTTCTTTTGCAAGACTCATTATAATGAGAGTGCTGAGCTTTAGTCACCCAAAATCAGGAGGGAAAGGCTGTTCTGTGGAGGAATAAAAAAGCTGGAACCAGTACCCTGGTTCCTGACTGTAAAATAAAACACTTTTCTTGCACTCTGAGGTTTTTAGTTGCAGTTTCATCTGCTGCTTCTGTGTTGTCTGGCAATTTAGAGTTGACAAAACAGAAATGTTCCACTAGTTAGGAAGTAAATGAACTGTCAGTTTTGTTAGGGATTTTTTTTCTTTTCATATTTGGTTTGTTTTCTTGTCTTTTTAAGAAACAAAAAGGTTTCCCCTCACGTGGGGATTGTGTTTGTGGTGTAATTCAGTGTTTCAGGCTGAGTTATCCATAGCAGAAGAGGTGATGGATCCAAAGCCTCCTGCAGGGCTGCATCCCAAAGCAGCAGGAATGCTCCTGGCTCTGGATGTGGAAATCACCTCCAGCACAGGATGTCAGCTGATACTGCACTGTTTGACCTGTGTGCAGGGAAAATTTCTTGAGGTTTATTTAAGGTTCAGCTGGAACCTGAATTTTGCATTTGCTGCCTTGTGCTGGCCCTGGCACACTCAGATTTAATGCAAGTGAGAGCTGGGCAAAAGGTGAGGCACAGCAAACTGCAGCAAGTGGTTTAGTTCTGGTCCCCATCTTAGGAGTAAATTAAAAACTGTCTCAAATGCTGAATGAGGCCAAAGTTTCTTAGACTACCTTAAATATTTAAAATGCCATCAGTCTCATCCTGAGGCTTCCCAGCACTGGGAAATCCAAGGGCATTGCAGGTTCTGCAGGTAATAAATGCAGGAGCAATTATTGGATGCTATCAGTTTGCAGGAGCTGCTCCACATTCACTTGACCTCTCAGGCCTGATGGAAAACATTTGGAAATTGTCCTTCCCAAAGCAGAAATGCTGCTGGGGTTGTGGATTAGAGCAGTTTTAGCAGCTCCTCCCTTCAGCCTTTTCTCAGTGTCCTTTTCCCTGCCCATCTCCCCCTCTCCTCAGTGAAGAGGATTTAAAAAGGAAAATTCAAAGCCCTGCTTGAAAGCCATTTGTGGGAGGAGATGGGCACAGCTCTGAAGCGCTGATTTTTTTTGCTTCTGGAGAATCTCAGACGTGCTGGAGGATTTTATATGTGTCTGTCTATCTGTGTGTGTATAAAGACATCCTTGTGCTGCAGATGAGGTGGAAGGGAGGGGATTTGGGGAGTTTCTGCATGATCTGTCATGTGGTTTTCCCCCACATTCTCAACCATGAAAGCACAGGCACTTCACAAATGGTAGTGAAAAATGCTTCAGTAGTTTGCAGCAAGAACAGGTAGTGCCCAGGGGGAAAAGATTAGAGGCTAAAATGGGAAAATGTGTCACACGGAGCATGGTTGCTCTGTACATGTTTAACAGGGAAAGTTTACTCTTAAAACATATATATTCAGTCTAGCATTGCCACCACTTTTCTATAAATAAATTACTTTTCATCCCCTGAAATGATAAACATTTTATAGCTCGTAACAGCTTCCAGTTTATAATAATGTATAATAAATGTAGCAACTATAAATAATTCTCTTAGTTCAGACAACAGATTCTGGAGGGAGGCATTTTTCACCTTTTCCCAGAGGAGCTGTGTGCTCTTTGAGAGCACTCCCAGGGCCTGAAATGGCATCGGAAGCAGAGCACAGCACTTTGGGATTGGAAGCTTGTTACCTTTCTATTTTTAAAATCCAGTCATGAAGCTCCATCTCTGCTCCCATGCTGTGATGAAGGGCACTGTGGATTCAGCAGAAGAATCTCTCCGTGGCATTTACTTTGTTGCTTTATTTCCCTGCCTCGGAACTCTCATCTCCTGTGATTTCCTGCCTGTGTGGGTAAATACAGACTTTGTAAAAGAGCACCTACAGAATAGCAGAGGGTACCTGCAGCTGCCAAATGCCATTTTCTCCTCTCTGCCAATTGTTTTTTTTGGCCCCACGCTGCTGTGGGAGCACCTGAGCCTGCAGCAGAGCATCAGCAAGCACAGGATGATGGCTGGCTGGAGAATTTAAGGAAAAATTGCTAATTCCCAGGCACTGGCTGCACAAAGCATTTCCTGGAAGAGCTGTCACCGAGCCCTGTCTGTGTCACACTGCTGGATTCGTGCCTTCACAGTAGGTTTGGGTGTGTTTTTCTCTCTCTCAGGTGCACACAGAAGCTGGGTATGTCAAAAGAGTGTCTTTAATGCAGAATAATGAGCTTTCAAATGCTCCTGAGCCATTGAATTGCATCCCTGTCCCTCAGAGGGGATGTGCTCCGAGTGGGAAGGGGACACCCAAATCTTTGAACATGCAAATGTATTTTAGATATTTTTTTTAGTGCAGGTACAAATCCCACTCCTACCTAGCATAGCTGTGGCTGCACCCAGCTTGTTACCCCTCCCCAGGGTGAGAAAACAGGGGGAGGAGCAGTGGGGAAGTTTTTTTGGGAAGCACAGTTTGGAAAGCACGATGGTTACCCAAAGGTTGGGTGCAGTTTCCCTGGCTGGATGAATTCCCAGGTGGGATAAATTTGGTGGCAGTGATGCCTTGTGAGGGCTGAGCTAGAGCAGAGGCTGGACAGAGCTAAAGAATAAAGCAGGGATTTATTCAAAGGATCTCCTCCATGGATCCACCTTGGGCAGCAGCAGAGCCCAGCCAGGGCTGCACCCAAGGTGACCCAAAATGGCCCCAAAATGCACGGCCGCTCCCGGGGGCTCTCCCTGGGATCAGTTCTGCTCCATTTGCACCTTGGAGTTCATTGTCCCATCCCAGCTTTAGCCCAGGCAGTCCCATCCTGCTTGTTTTTCTCTCTCCAGCCCACGTTGGTTGTGCTCCTGGGGCTGAGGTTTGGATCATTTGTCCTTGGTCCCCAGCTGGAGCAGGAATTGTTTTGCCTCCCTGCTCTGTGCAGAGAGCTCACCATCCCTGAATGTGAAGCCCAGAGCCACACACTAAAGCAGCACAGAATTTGCTGCTGATGCCTCAGGTTTTAGCTTTTCTATTTTTCAGAGTCAAACACTTTCAGCTGAGCACTCCAGTGCTTCCCACTTCCAAGGAGCAGCGTTCCCAGATTTGCCAGTGCCCCCATGGCTGAGGGTGAGCCAAAATCTCCCTTTCCCTGGGCATTTCCATCCTCCCAGTGTCTGAAATGACCAAAGTTGCTCTGGAAGCAGGTGGGAAATCACAGCTCCCAGCTGAGGGGGAGCTCTGGGAGGGCTGAAGAAGAGGAAAGCTGTCACAGAGCTATTTAAACTTTATTTTTTTGAAGAGTTAGATTTCACTCGTGAGTTGCATGTTGATGACTTGGCTCGGTGAAACACATAGCAGACTGATTTTTTTGTGTGATTTTTTATTTTTTTTGCTCTGTGCCCACATAAGTTCGTTTAAAGCACACGGGTTGCTATAAATACGAGTGCTTTTAGAACAAAAATACCTTCTGTGAAGTGCTGATCAATATTGGATATTATCCTGAGACAGGTTTAAATGCTCATTTGAGATGAGTTCTCACTCTTTTGTATGTTTTTCACAGCCATAGATCTCCATTGTGTGTTTATCCGGATCTAAAAGTAGTTCTGGTGCCAAAAAAGCTCGAATTTCAACAGAAAACCACATGATTATTGCTTGACTGAAGTCACACACTTCCAGTCAGTCACAGATTGGATGGCCCCACATGGATGTTACAGCAAAATCCCATTTTTTGCTGCCTACATGCGCCCCAACAAATCACATTCCTTGTGTGTATCCAGGGCTCTCCTATTAATGCAGCACTAAAATAGCTCCAAAAATACTCCAGGCACGGGTTTGGCTTTATCTGAAACTCCTGCAAAATAGAACAGGGAATACAAGATTTTAGTCTGGCAGCTGGGAATAAAAAAGGAGCAGCAGCATTGTCAGATTGTTGTGGTTTGCTGTTACAAGGCAGTACCAGAATAAAAAATCCTTTAGTTATAAATAAGCTTTTAGTTCCTGAGCTCTGCCTTGGAATGGAGACTTCCTAATCGAGTGTAGACAGAGATTATTTTCTGCAAACCTCTAAAAACTTGGACTGTGTTTGGGGTTTTTATTCTCCTAAATAACACAAACCTTTAGAAAACATTACAGGTTCCTCTCAGCTGCTGTTGGAGGTGAATCCCAAGGGCTGTGTGTGCTCTGGCTCCCTGGGATGTTTTGTGCCCTTTCCAGTTCTCCTAAATATTGGTGTTGTAGGAATGAGGTTTAAGTTGAGGAGGAGTCATTGTGGCTTTTGATTAAATTATCACTCTGGCAGATTGAAAATTGAAATTTTAGCTTGAAAATGGAAATAATCTGCTGGGTTTTGGAATGTTGGAATGCTCAGCAGTGGGGAAAACACAATCACCCACTTAAGCAGGAACCCAAAATTCTTTTTTTTATCTTGAACATGACAGGAGTGGGTGGGCTCCAAACACTCCCCAGTCCCAGCCTTTATCCATCCCAGTTCTCAGGGACCAAATTTCCTCAAGAATTTTTTAAGTTAAACTTATTTAAATTGATGCTTACCACAACTTCTTCACAATATTGCTTTGGGAAATCAACAGGTTCCTTTATAAAATTATTTTTTCCTGCTTTATCCATCCCAAATAAGGTGTTTTATCTTAGGAATGCAACTGCACTTCTTTCTGACTCTGATCGTGTTTTTCCTGGTGTGCTGCAGGACTGGGGAAGGAACCACATTAGCATTTTATCTTATTGTGCTGGGAAACTTATTATCAAGAGTTAATAATTTGCATTGAGCTCACATTAGTTAGGAAAATATTGTAGATATTTTGGGGTGGGGGAGGAAGTGTTTTGGTTGCTGCCAGTGTCCTGCTTTAACATCTCTTGGCAGCTCTGTCCAGAGGGATGCTGAGCTGCTGATCTGATGATTGAGCCTGTTAAAAGTCCATTTTATTAAGTAAAAATCCATTTTATTAAGTATTAAGTAGTGACAATTCAGCTTAAAAAACAGTTCTGCAAAGTCCAAGATGACAAAGGCTTCTGTATCTCTGCTTCAGTGCTGTGTCAAACTGAATATTCTGCCTTAGAAATTCTACCAACTGATCTAATCTTGTCTTGAAACTCTTTCCAGGTTTGCCTGCTCAAGGATTCTGTCACTATCTGATTGCTCTGCCTGCCAAATTTCCAGGCTGAATTCATCTCCCATTGATAAAGTGCATTTCTCTCTGCTCACTGCATTCACCCTTCCTTCTTTCACACGTCTCATTTCATTATTATGAATTAATCAGGGGATTTTTTTCCTGCTGAGGGGACTCTTGCCATGCAATTCAGGTTTAGGGATCTGCACCATTTCTTTCCTTGTGTTTTGAAACTTTCCAACTTTTGCTGGTTTCTGTTGAAGGTAAATAAATTAGGAGCCCTTTTTCTCACAGAGCATTTTTCTATCAAGATATTTCAGGGATTATTGTGTGTCAAAGGCAGTTTTGATGCTAATAATGCCCCTGTGAATGGGGGAGCTGTGTGGATGCTGCTCAGATGGAAACAGCTTTTAAAGCATTTTTCTCCTGCTCATCCTCAGGTCTGAAAGTGGCCCCAGTTCTGCTGCTCTGGGCTTTGAGATGCCTTTGTTCAGAGCTGTGGAATCAGCACTTCCTGGCCATGGTTTGCTCATTAGAGCACAGTAATTAGTGAATTTGTCATGGGCTTGCATGCAGCCATTCTTATGAATCCTTTCCACTGCTGCAGTGAAATCAGTAGGTTTGGGTGTTGGGGTTTGATTCCCCAACGCTTTCAGGAGTTCCTTTCCCTAAACCAAATAATCACACCTGCCCTGGGAAACCGTGGGAGAGGTGGGCTCTTGTTTTCAGATGGCTGAAATAAGAATCTCTCTTTAATAATGCATTCTCATTGCCAGTCAAACTTCTCATCCTTAATTTGAAACTATTTTCCCTTGCAGAAAGGGGAACAGGGGTGAGAAGAGAATCTGTCTAGTAATGGAGAGTTCTGCTTGAACTCAGAACTTTTCTTGCAGACTCTTCAGAGCCCAGCATCTTCACACACTTATTAAATCTGTTATTACATCAAGTATGTCTTAAATAATGGGGAAAAGTAGGAAAAGTGCATCTGTCCTGACAAAAAGCTCTGCTCTTGCTTTGCAGTGGATGCCACAGGAGAAATGAGATTCTTGAGCATTATGGTGAGGAGCTTTTTAGAAAATACAAGCACAGCCCAGGGCCAAGCCCTGCTTCAGCTCTTGCTGGCTATGGAACAGCTGAGAGCATTGCCAACACCATCCCTGTGCTGCCACTTCTGAGCCTGCCCTGAGCTGTGCAGAATTAAATGGGTTTTCAATCAAATTCTGTGATCCCTGCCTTTGAAAGGAAGTTACTCAAGGGCTGCTGTGTCCGTAGGAAACACTGAGCAAGCATCACTCAGGCCATTAATAGAGCTAAAGCCTCGTGTGCTCAGGGACTTCTGAAAGAGATCAGATTAATTTGCTAAAGGTGGAAAGGCTCTGGCTGCTTTAATCTCGCTTCATTTCAGCAATTTAAATGAAGAGGGGCAGTTTCCTGTGCTTCCTCCAAGCTTCTTCCAGCTCAGAAGGTGCTCTCTGTGCTTGGCATTGCTGTGAGGAGGAGGCCTTGCTTCAGTTCCTAATTCTGGAGGATTTTAAATGCTCAGGGTTGGATTCAGTGGCACAGGGTGCCCAGAGCAGCTGTGGCTGCCCCTGGATCCCTGGCAGTGTCCTTGCTCATGGCAGGGGGTGGCACTGGGTGTCCCTCAAGGTCCCTTCTGACCCAAACCATTCTCTGATCACGTCAATAATCCTTGAGGCTCTAACAGAGCTATTTTTTCCCCAAGAACATCCACAGGGGGATAAAAAGGCCTTGAAAGGATGGAGTTTTAAGGCTGCTTTGTTCACGTGCTCCCATTTACAGGATTGGGTTGGTTTGGGATTTTTTTTTTCCCCTGGATGTACAAGACATCCAGGTATTTATACAAGTTGCAACAAAGGCTTGCACGTTTTTCATTTTAGCTTAGATTGCTTTCTAATTAAGCAACCCACTGATGTCCTTATCTGTTATTACTTGCCTCTAACTCGGGGATAAATGTGGATTTTTAACAAAATGTGTACTTGAAGGGTAGGAATTCCTTATGGCCAAGAGGTTGGTCATGTGTTCCACACTGAATTCCAGCTGTTGAGCTTTATCCAGGGTGAGTGCTGGAGTTTCCTGGGGGATGACTGTCCAGGAGAACAGAGAGGAGTTGAGTTTCACAATTGAATGTGAAATGTTAACTTTACTATGGAAAACTACCTTGTAAAATAGTGCTGAATAAAGCAGCAAGTATCTTTCTGAGAAATCCAATTTCTTAGATGAAATCTGTAAATGTTTATGTGACTTTCACTTTCGCTTTTCTTGAAACCAAGCAATCGCCTTTCAGTTTTCCTCAGGCACCTGAGGAGCGTAATATGGAAGTGTAAAATTAAATCATTAAGATAATGTATGTTTGGGATGTGTGTCAGGTAAGATTCCTATTTTCAGCTTACACTGAGCTCTTAATTAACTGATGAGCTTAAGCAGCTGAGATACAGTAATAGTGCATTTAGTTAATTGGCTCATGTGAAACTTTATCCCTGCCAATAACTGTGACACTGGAATAAATTCAAGACATGGTGTTAGATCCTTTAACTAAGCTAATTTAATTGTTGGTCATTGTAAAAACAGCCACCAACTTGGAGGCTTTTTTTTGGTTGTTCCCTCCTGGAATTTGTGACTGCTGTGCTGGCAGCAGTGACATGGCAAGCGTGGCATGTTCAGCCAAAAAATCCTTGGGAACGTGGAGTTGGCCATCTGTCCTGAGCATTATACCTTGAATTACCCAGATTTCAGGGTTTGCTGGAAGGGTTTAATGCAGCAAAGCCAAATGGAGGCTGTGCTGAGATGGGGTCTGAACACTCTGCTGGCTCCTGAGCAGTTTTACCTGAGGGAAAAACCTGAGAAAGATGGAGAGGGAATTCTTGAAGAGCCTGGAGTGACAGGACAGGGTTCATGCTGACAGAGATGGATAATGGGGAGGAATTCTTCCCTGTGAGGGTGGGGAGGCCCTGGATGGGTTTCCCAGGGAAGCTGTGGCTGCCCCATCTCTGGAAATGTCCAGGGTTGGGGCTTGGAGCAGTCTGGGATGGTGGAAACTGTCCTTGCCCATGGCAAAGTCTGGGACTGGATGAGTTTTAAAATCCCTTCAAACCCAAACCATCTGATGACTTTATGAACTCTGGGCTTACTTGTAGTAAAAGAAATTCCCTGGTGGCATCATCCAGGTCTCCAGAAGGTTCAGCCCCACGTTTAAACACCCTCTGCACGAGGGCCTGCTGAGCAGGGTGTCCTGGGTGCTTTCAGCATCATCACACCTCATCAGGGCTTGAAGAAATCATCAGCCAAATATTTTTTGTCCTTCTGGCAGGGTGAAAGATAAGGCTGCCTTTGATTATTTTTTTTTTCCCTTGAAAATTTTGCTGATGTTGGAAGCACTCGTGGTGTGTTAAACAGGGCCCAGATGTCCAACAGATGTTCCTGTGTCACTTGCCCAGCTCAGAATTTGTGGTGGCCTCGTGTGGCCGGGCTGTGGCTGCGTGACAGAGGCCAGCACTGGCCACACCGCTCTCATGGCTCAGCCAAGAGAAAAGCCAGGCTTTGTTTTGGACCCTGCTGAGCCAAACCCTGCCTTGGCCTTGCTCAAAGCACACAGAACTCAGCTGTCAGTGTGTGGGGATGCACTTGGCACTGGGAGCTTTTTGGTGCTGCTCCTTTTCTCTGGAGGTGCCCAAGGAAGGTCTGGATGTGGCACTCAGGGCTCTGGGCTGGTGACATAGGTGATCACTGGGCACAGCTTGGTGATCTTGGGGGGCTTTTCCAACCTCAGTGACAACTTTAAATCACTTTTTTAGCAGTTTATGCTTGTTATGCAGAGGTCAGAGGGAGAGCAGTCTCAAGGAGGAAGGGAATTTGTGAGCCTGAGCTGTTCATTTGCAGCTGGAACTGGACATTTCCTGCTGTTAAATCCATGCTGCCCCTGAGCCTGGAGCAGTGGGCAGTGCCCTGTCCCAGCAGTGCACCAGCACAGGTTGTCCAGTCAGGAATTTGCACTTTTATCTGATGTGTCTAAAGTTTCCCTGTGAACTGAAGGGACAGGAGACACAAAAGGCTTTTAGTGCTTTAAAAGTGGAGTTGCTGAGTTGCATTCTTCCTCCTGCTGGGATACAGAAAGCTCTGGGGTGGGTTTTTTTTTTCCTTGCAGATAAGCTCTGTGCAGCTTCCCACTGCATTCCCAGAGCTCTGCCTGCCCTGTGCTGCTCTTGTTTTGGGTGTGGGGCTGCCCTGGTGCCAAGCTCAGCTGCAATTGAGCTGGAGTTTAAGCCACACGCTGCTGAAGTCACAACAAACGTGTGCTCTGTGCAGCCTGGCTCAGACAGAACATTTTTCATGTTGCTGACAGCTTCCTTAATGGTTCTTGTCATAGCTTTTAAAAAAGGTGGCCCAGTTGTGCACTGTAGATGGTGCAGATTGAAGCTCTTGGTGCTTGCACACTGAGTTGGGGATGGGTAAATCTTTATCCTGTGCTGTATCCAGCTGAAAACATTCATCTGCCAGAGATAGGAGCAGTTTAAATTCCAGTGTAAACAGTGCTGACAGGTAATTGTGTTGATAATGTCTGTCCCCTGGAGCTGTTTCACCTCAGTGAACTTCCCTGGGAGGCTGGGGCTGACTCTGAGCCCGGTTTTACAGCTCCTGCTTTTGGACCTGAGTTCAGGCAAGCTGAGTTTGGGGCTCCAGGGTTCCTGTGCTGGGAAATAGCAGAGACAGATGGGCACCCCCTGGGCTGTGCCCTGCCTGGCAGCCTTCCTTCCTCACCCCTGCTCACCCCTTGACCGAGGCACAGAGGATGGGGTGACTCCACAAAGGTGTTCCCTCCCTGAGACGTTTTTCTATGTCCAGAGGAGCTGTTGTATCATGTGCTTAATCAAGATGATTGAGAATGCTCTGCCTGTGCTTCCAGCAGGAGGCTGGGTGGGCAGGCAGGACTCAGCAGTACCCACAGAGCTTTTGGAAATAATAATCACAGAAACAAAGGATGGTTTGGGTTGGAAGAGACCTTAAAAATTATCTTGTTCAGGGCAGGGACACCTTCCACTGTCCCAGGCTGCTCCATCCCATCCAGCCTGGCCTTGGGCACTGCCAGGGATCCAGGGGCAGCCACAGCTGCTTTGGGCACCTGTGCCAGGGCCTCCCACCCTGACAGGGAGGGATTTACTCCCAATATCCAGTCTAAATTCCCCCTTGGCAGCTGGCTGTGGGCTGGGAATGCACCCTCAGGTCAGACAAAATGCACTGACCTGGTTTCAGTGCCTGTGATGCTCAGGACATCCCAGGGCTGTGGTCACCTGAGCAGGTCCTGCCTGTGCTGGGATGAGCTGGGGTCTCTGGAATACCACAGAGGGAGCAGATTTCCAAAGCTGAAGCTTTTATTTCTTGCTGCAACACCGCTGACTCCTTTGAGGGGTGATGAGTGATGAGCTGCCTGGAAATCTCCTGATTTCTTCTGCAGTTTCTGCTGAAAATGATGGGAGAAATGGAAAATACAGTGGAATAGCTGGTAATTAGAGTCAGTTTTTCTCTTTGTCCAGCTCATTCATACACCCTCATCCTCTCATGTTTTATCTCCCATGCTGAGAAGCCTCTGGATTGACTTGGGGAAGGTTTAATGTGTAGACAAAGACAGGGAGAAGTTGTCCAGAGCTGCCTGGGATTACCAGAGGAACTTGCATTTTACTTGCTTTTTTAGGGTTTTACTCCCTGCAGCCTCTTCAGTGCAATTTTTGGTGTTGAGTAGGAATTGAGGAGGAGCAGGGAAGGATTCCCTGCCCAGCACTGTGTGCCAGGCTTGGAGCACTGGGTGGCACAGTGATTGATTGTCCCCCTTGTCCCCAGAGGCACCACATCCATCATTTAGCACCAGCACATGGTGTCTGGCACGAGCACCAGCCTGGCTTTAATGCTGCTGCTCAGCCTGATGGCACTGCTGCTTCTTCCCCTCCCCATCTGATTTTTTTTTTTGTTTGTTTTGTTTATTTTCTTCCTTTCTTCACCTCCTTTCAGGTGGGAGAAAGGGGAAATTGCTCCGGGGTTGGCTGGGGGGTTTATTTCTTGTGTGCAGATGTGTCTCTGCTGGGTTTGCCTCTCTGAAAAGCTTCACAGTTTGTTACTTGGCTCAAAATTAATACCTTTGCCTACACTTTTATAATATTGCTTTGAGTCTGCAGCCTGGTGTTTCAATACAACAATTTCAAGATATAACCTGAATTTCTACCAGGGAAGTAGTGTTCATTTTACCCTCATAAAAAAACCATAAAACATGGCTTAGTTTCAAGCACTATCTGTCTATCTGTATTTATTTGGAAAGTTCACACAGGCTCCCTAGAAATGTTAATTCATTTCCTTGTTAGGAAAGCCTAATTGTCTTAATATTTCACTTTTAAGTCTTTGCCACTGTCCAGTGCCACTTCTGTTCCACAATCCTCTTCTTGCCTTGGAAAAATGTAACCACCTTAAGAAGAAAATTGCTGAAAATCAACAATAAACAGATAAAATTCTGCGTTGGGAACGCCTGTGCTATTTAATGTAATTTAAATTGTGTAAGCCTGTGTTGCTTAATGTAATTCAAATTGTCTGCTGCTTAAATGCAATGAATTTTCCCTTTCTGCCTCCCTGTTTTCCCTGGGTTTTTGCACTTCTCCTTTGTCCTGGCTCTTCCAAGCACCGTTGTAATTCAGGATTACACTGGAGAATGACGCAAAGAAAATGTTTAGGATGAACTGTGTGATATTGATACCAAATTACAAGGTACCTCAGGAGGAAACTGGAGCAAAATGGATTTCAAATGGGACCCATTTGATTAAGTAGAGAAGTGCTCTGTGATTGTGGGGAGAGGAGCCCTTGGGACTATTACTAACAGAAACTTTCTGGGTAGCAAACCATTATTTGCATTTCATTTCTGATAGAAAAATACTGTGTTAGCAGCTGAGCCTCAACAGGGAAGCAATCTGGTGAAGAAAATAGTTCTGATCATTGGTTCAGTTTGTAAAACATTTCCTTAGCTTCTCCTGGCTGCCTTCAGGTCATTGCTGAGGTTTTCCCAGCTGGGTCTCCCCTCTCCCAGACCAGCCTGGCTGTTCTCCTCCCTGGCCTCTGCAGCTCTGGGCTGTGCTGTTCCCTTCACAGTTCATCATTCCATGGACAGCCCTCAAATCCCATCTTTTCCACCCACAGCAGCTCCTGAACGTGTCATTCCCCTTCAGAGACTTGTGGTGATCTTTTCTCCTTCTCTTGGGCATTCCTGCTCCTTTCCTCACAGGTCACTCTAAACCTTTTTCATCTCTCACCACTTAAGCAGCTGGCTTCATCTCTTGGATATTTTCATAATCAAGACCAAAAAAAGAGAAAATACTATATTTTCTTTTATTTATTATTTATTACAATAAATAATAGAAAATAGAAAAATAATATAAAAATAACATAAATAATATAAAATAATATAAATAATATAAAATAGAAAATAATACAAAAATAATATAAATAATAGAATAATATTTTATGTATAAAATAAATCTTGCCAGATTATCCTATTGCACATTTTCACCATTTTTATCTTGGAATATTTGCCTGTATCTGCTCTTCACTCGTGCTGCACTGATGGGCTGTTCCTCCCTGGTGCTTTCTGGTTGTGTGTCCATCTTCCCACAAATCTGCAGGGACTGGGAAGCACAGCCAGGCCCTGTTCTTGGAACTCCAGCTGCTGATGAGCCCGTGGAGGTACCAGCCTGAAGTGGAGCACGTCCAGTCCAGGTGGCTCCTTCTGGGTTTTCCATGCCCTGGGTGGGTTCTGTGTGCCTGCAGACTTTTCCACCACCAGACTGGGCCAATTTCCCCCGCTTTTTACAAAAGCTGTAAAAGACTAATGCTGCAAGCAACATATGCTTGTGTTTCCAAGGGAAAGGAGGAAATCCACTGTGGAGCACTTGCAGGGATGAAACGGCCAAATTTGTGTCCTAACTTTATTTTTGGAAATAGGTGAAAGATGTTTGGAGGATGGGGGTGGAGGGAAAACCCACGTGAGGCTGATGGCAGCAGAGGTGTTTCCACAAATAATTAAGGTTTGAGCTTGGCTGCTTCAGGGCTGCTCCAGGTCTCATACAGGGTTACCTGGCAGGACAGAAACTGGGGAGGAGGAAGATCCAGGTCACACCTGAAGCAGAGATCCTGCCCTTCTCCAGGGCTCCGAGCTGTCCCATGGCTCAGCTTGGCCATGTTTGATTTGACACAAAACCCTCTGGGGCTGAAATATTCCCAATTTGGTGATGGAGCGCTGTAAATCAGGGTGGTATAAATTAGGAATTATGGATTGTGTAGCTGGATATTGGCTTTTAATACAAGAATCTTGTGCTAGCAGCTGCTCCTGCTCATCTGGTCCCCCTCAGAAGAGGCACCAGTGATATCCACAGTGATAGCGACATAACAAACACACCAGCTGCTCCAAAGAACTTCCACAGAGACATTTCTTGACATTCTGTTAAGAAACTGATTTAAATATCTGGGTTTATCTGCATAAGGAGCAGAGATAACCTTGCAGATTCATTGCTTTGATGGGAAGCTGCGGGGAAAGGAAATAAATTTACAATTCCGGTTGTAAAACAGTCTGCAAGGATTGGAGAAGTACATTTTTCCTTCTGAAAAATAAGACTTTGTAGCCTGCCAGGAGTTCAGTGGGGCAGAGAGGAGCAGCTGCCTCGAGGATCCCAGGGTAGCAGTCTGCCTGTGAAGGGAAAACAGGTAATGCTGCTGAGCCTACAGGAACAGCCCATGGCTTGTGTGCCACTGCCTTGGGGCACTTTGAGATGTTAAACAGAATCATTAGGATTGGAAAAGAACTTTCAGGAGAGTTTGTGTCCAGTCTTTGGCCCATCCACCTTTCCAAGCAGATGTTGCAAGGGAGGTTTGGATCCCCATCCCTGGAGGTGCCCAGGGAATTCCTGGAGGTGGCACTCGGTGCTCTGGGCTGGGGACAGGGTGGGGATGGGGCACAGCTGGGACTGGGTGGGCTGGGAGGGCTTCTTCACCCCAAACCCTGTGGATTTCTTACCCTCTTTGGGATGCACAGCACCACCTGCACACCTGAGCTGTTGGAACAACAGCCTCACTCATTCTGGAGTGTTGCTGCTGATATTTCACTTTTTGAAAAGTAGACCAGTTCTGATTTCCATATTCCCTTCTAAATAAATCCCTTGCCAAAAATATCAGCCACTGGCCTCTGCTGAGGTGGTGACTTGGAGAATTGCTTCAGAGAGAACCTGCCTTCTTGGCATTTAGAAAACAATTCCTGCTTTCGAGCAGGGTATTAATAATTTCTTACTCATGTTGAAGTGATGTAAGATGAAAAATTAATGTGGATGCTGCTTTCTCTTCTGGATCCTGCAAGCTGGTGGTGGCTCTGATGTGTATGGTCTTAAATGAAGTCAGCGTTTCCTTTTGAGCTCTAATTTCCTTCCAAAGTGAGGAACAGAAAACTGACACTGTAAATTCTTTTAAGTGGTTCAGACTGTTGATGTTTGTTTCTTTATCAGCCTTGTTAACAGAAAAAGGAAAGTCCTTTGATGTGGTCCAAAAGTTTGGTTGTAGAAATTCGTGTGTTTTGCTTTAGTGACTAAAACATGGGCTGGAAAGAGAAATATTTGGGCCTTTTTGCACATTTTTTTTTTACATGGCATAAGTTTCTCTCATCCTTTCTGCCCCATCTATCCACAGAGCTAAATAATGAATATTTCTTCAGGGAAGGCATAAAGCTTTTTGGGGATCCTTGAAGCACTTCTATTAAATGATAAACACGCAAAAGATCTTTTTAAATACTGGCTTGTGCTGAAGCCAAGTTGTGTTTAAAGGCTTAGTACTGGGATGGATGGCTTGTTAGAGTGGATTTGGCTTTTGAGCCATTTGGAAAGTCCCTTTCTTCCACCACCCTTCCTTCCAACTCCGAAAAAACCCAGAATTTATCACCGGGTTTATCACCACTGCTGCCTGTGTGGGAAGGATGGGATCTCCAGGGAGGAGTTACTGGAGGCTGTGAGGATCTGGGCCTCTGCTGGAGTGAGGATAAATCAATTTTCAATAAATCTGGGTGCTGGCTGGGGCAGAGTGGGAAGCAGGGAGAGGAGTGGGCTGCTGGGTTTGCAGTGGGGCTGGGGAAGTGCCTTTAACCTGCTTCCATAATTGATGTTTGGGGACAAGGAGAGGGCCCTGTGGGACAAATCAGCATCCATTGAGTGGATGTGCAAACAGATGTGAGCTAAAGTGGAATGGAAAAAAAAGATAGCCACTGACCCAAATTTCTTGCAGTGTGTCCTGTTCTGTCTGGCTGAAAATGTCATGCTCTGGCTGCTAAGCCTTAATAAGGAAACAATTCCTTGTTGGAGTGTTTTCCCACATATGTTTTCAGAATTTTAGAATGTACAGGGTTTAGTGCACAACCTCATTGCTTGAGGCTGCCCCAGCATCATCTTCCAGGCTTCGTGTGCTCAGCTGAGCCTTGGACTGGGAAAGGCTGGGCTCTGCCAGGAAATTTGGTGTTTTGTAAACACTGGGGCTTGCTGCTCTGCAATCTGCTAAATGGTCAGCACTCCTTTGAAAAGCAAATGGAAGCAGTCCCATGGAAGCAATCCCGTGGAAACAAAAAGCAGTAAATGCTTGTGGTCACTTGAAAGGATTCAGAAGTTTATTATTGTTGGGTTCTGCATGGGACACGGAGCAGCAGCTGGAGTCGGTGGGTGGGGGCCTTGCAATTGTCATTTGCTACTTTTAATTAGGAGCTGAGCTTGTTTCTGTGCAAATGCATCCTCCAGAGGAGGCCACCAGGACTGGAGGGAAGGAGCAGCTCTGCTGGGAGCGCTGGGATTGTTCAGATGGAGAGGAGAAGCTTTGGGGTGACACAACTGGGGTCTCACAGTGCCTGAGGGAGCTGCAGATGGAGAGAAAGGAGAGGATTTCCAAGGGATGGAGGGACAGGATACTTGAATGGCTTCAAACTGACAGGGAATAGGTTTAGATTGGATATTGGGAAGTTCTTGGCTGTGTGGCCCCATCCCTGGCAGTGTCCAAGGACAGGTTGGACAGGCTTGGAGCACCCTGGGATAGTGGGAGGTGTCCTTGCCCGTGGAAAGGGATGGAATTAAATGATCTTTAAGGTTCCTTCCAACCCAAACCATTCTCCCATGTTTCTTAATCCACAGAAAGCTCATTCCTCTGCATAGCTGGCAATGTCACCTCACAGCAGGAATCCTTTTCAAACTCCTCTTTTCCATGACTTACACCTCAGGTTCATGAGCATGTCTGTCATCCTGAGCTAGCAAAGGAAGCTGATCATTCTGTGGTCATATGGGGTCAGATTGAATAAAGGTGTGTGGCTTAACCTCCTGTTAGGGGTTTTGGTCTCCTTAAAACCTCTGTGAACTTGGAATCTCCTGCTGCAGCACCAGGCACTGATGGGATGAGAGCAGGGAGTTTTAATCTGTCAACTTTTATACCTGTGTGATAACCTCAAGGGGGCTATTACACAAAAATAGCTGTAGTTAAAGGGAAACAAATGGGTTTGTGTTTATTGAGAAGGAGGAAAATGTTCTTTAAACCTTGATGGATTCCTGGATTTCCAGGGGAAATCAGCAAGCAGGAGGATGCATTTGCACAGAAACAAAGTCAGCTCCTAATAAAAAGTATCAAATAACAATTGCATGGCCCACATCCATAAAACCTTCCTTCTCCTAAGCTCCACGGTGCTTTGACCTCTTGGGAGAATCGAGGAGAGACTGAATCTGGTTTTGACCTTACAAGACTGGTAAAAACATAATTCTGTCAATAAATGAAGATCTGAACCATGAGCATTATATGAATAGCACCCCTCTTGCTGCATCACCTGGGAGGTGATGAACAAAAAGGACCAGGCTTGCAAATTCAGCCTTGTTAGGGCTGAGCTAGAGCAGAGGCTGGACAGAGCTAAAGAATAAAGCAGGGATTTGTCAGAAGGCCTCCATGGATCCACCTTGGGCAGCACCAGAGCCCAGCCAGGGCTGCACCCAAGGTGACCCAAAATGGCCCCAAAATGCACGGCCGCTCCCGGGGGCTCTCCCTGGGATCAGTTCTGCTCCATTTGCACCTTGGAGTTCATTGTCCCATTCCAGCTTTAGCCCAGGCAGTCCCACCCTGCTTGTTTTTCTCTCTCCAGCCCACGTTGGTTGTGCTCTTGGGGCTGAGGTTTGGATCATTTGTCCTTGGTGCCCAGCTGGAGCAGGAATTGTTTTGTCTCCCTGCTCTGTGCAGAGAGCTCACCATCCCTGAATGTGAAGCTCAGCCCCACACACTAAAGCAGCCCAGAATCTGAAAAATAGAAAAGCTCAAACCTGTGACATCACTGTAAAACCTAAACAAAGCAACCAGAGGGAATTTTGTGGTGGTATTTTGATGAATTCCCTTTTTCCTTTGTCCCCCACAGTGGCTCTTGGTCGTAACCAACCCCTGAAGAAGGAGAAACCCAAATGGAAGAGCGATTACCCCATGACGGACGGGCAGCTCCGCAGTAAGAGGGATGAATTTTGGGACACAGCCCCTGCCTTCGAGGGCAGGAAGGAGATTTGGGATGCCCTCAAGGCTGCTGCCCACGCCTTTGAGAGCAACGACCACGAACTGGCACAAGCAATCATTGATGGTGCAAACATAACACTACCCCATGGTAGGTGCAGCTCACGAGGATGTGGCCTCTCCAGAGGGTAACAGGTTCAAATAATGATGTTTTTACCCCAAAAATCAGTGCATGGAATGGTTTGAAATATCTGGGTTTCAGTGTGGATGTGCTCCTGTTTGGAGTTTCCAGGCAAAACAGTGTTAATATATAGAGGGACTGAGAAAATCTGCTTTTTTGGGTAGTTCCTGCAGTTGGGATGGAAGATCTGGTCCATGGGAATACTCAGCTTGAGTCTGATCTTTACAGGCAGCACTTGGGACTTTCTGTAATCACTTGGAACACCTGGGTGCTCCAAGGCACCATTTTCATAACTTTTTTCCCAGCCTCTCTTTGTAAGTAAGTAGATTATTTTTCCCCCCTGATTTTATGGGTTTCTTTGGCACTTGAACTGTTGGGGTTTTTTAAACTTTCTCTTCTGAAGAGCCTGAAAAAATTTCCCAAAAAATTTGGGGCTGGCAATCTGCTGTTAGATCCTGTGTGAGATAAACTGCAAGCTCTTATTTTTGGGTACTTTCCCCTTTGTTTTGTTATTCTCAATCCTTCTGGGTGGTGGTTTTTTTTTTTTTTTCCCAAGCTGTATTTCCCTCACTCCACAGCTCTGAAATAAATCACTTCCCTATATTCCTAACAGAAATACAGTGAGAGGGGGCTGGCAAGAAGTTACTGATCATTTGAAGTCACCATTCAGATAAATGGAAATAATAACTGAGAAATTGCATTTTTGCAGACCTAAGGGAGTTGCTGCATTGTTTTTAGTTGCTAAAATATCAATTGTAGGTGCCAGGAAAACTCAATTTATCTATGGGGAAGGTGGAATAAAATACAGGTTACCTTTCACTCTGGTGTCTCCCTCACATCAGGCTGCAGCCCTCAAAAATTGTCTTTAATGTGGGAAAGTTCCTCTCTGTGAGGGTCTGAGTCTGGTTTTGACCATACAAAAGCCTGGTAAAAACATAATTATCTTAACAAATGAAAATTTGGAGCCAGGAGCAGCAAGGGGGATATTATTTCTGTAATGAATTTGATGAGCCCCCATTAATGAGCTGTTTTGGCAGCGTTGGGTTGTGCATTCAGCTGAAATGTTGCACGAGCACAGATGAGCAGCACTTCAGGGGAAAAACATTCAATTTATGGCATCCAGTCCTGCAAAGAAGATGTTTGGCACGTTGGGGCTGTGCTGCCTCTTGTTAGAGTGGCATAACAGCTCGTGACTGTGAGGGAGGAGTTGAAGAAATCCAAAGTTGGAGCAGTTTAATCCTGCCTGGAAGGCTCAGTCTGCCTTTGGGGTCACAGGGGAGTCCCTTGTGTGGCTCAGGAAAAGAGAGGATGTGTAATGTGCAGTTTCAAGGCTCCCAGAATTGGGAAAAAAAATGGATGTGAACTCTTAAATTTGTTTTTCCAGCAGTTTGCTTCGAGTCCTGCCTATTGCTGGCAGGTTATAATCTGCTTTTTAAGGCCCACATGCAGAATATTCAGAGTATCCCAGAAATAACTCAGAAATCAAAGCTGTACCAGAGGCTCTGCTGCCCAAGCCAGGCCTGGCTTGAGGCTGAATTCCAAACAGAGAATATTTAGAATTTTTATCCAGGATGTGGAGTTTACTGGGGATTTTTCTACCCACAGAATGTCATTATTTATTTTTTATTCATCTTTCTGCTGGTGACACGTTTGGGCATCAGCTGTTGGCAAAGTTCTCTGTGCAGTGTGACCTTCCCAGTTGAGAGAAACCTGCTGCTTCTAGAAATCCAAATATTCCTGAGTCACCAGGCTTTGTTAGTGCCATGGATCAAGAGATGATGAATCAGATCTTTTCATTTTGGGGACCCAGGGATGCCAGCTGAGCTTTTCTCCAGGCAGGAAGGACAAACAAACCCTCCTTGCTCTTTGTTTGTTTTTGGGGGGGTTTGGTTGTTTTGGTTTTTTGGGGTTTTTTTTGGGGGGGGTTGTTCTGTTTTGGTTTTGAGGTTTTTTGGTTTTTCTTTGTTTTGTTTACATTTTGTTTATGCTTTT
>VZRH01006011.1:93621-117099 GCA_013397555.1 Urocynchramus pylzowi
GTTGCATCTCAGTTTGGGGTGTTGCAGCCCCATCCCTGCCTCGCTCTGCAGCACAGGCACGGGGCAGGGACAGGAGTGACAGAAATGGCTCTGCTGGCTCTGCTCCTGCTCCTCTGGGCTCCTGCCGAGCTGTGGGGGAGTCCAGATCACCCCAAAATCCAATTCCCAGAGTGGGGCAGCCCAGCTCATCCCAAAATCCATTTCCCAGAGTAGGGCAGCCCAGCTCATCCCAAAATCCATTTCCCAGAGTAGGGCAGCCCAACTCATCCCAAAATCCTTTTCCCAGAGTGGGAGAGCCCAGCTCATCCCAAAATCCATTTCCCAGGGTGGGGCAGCCCAGCTCATCCCAAAATCCATTTCCCAGCTCATCCTGAAATCTGTTTCCTGGAGCAGCTCTGGCTGCCCTGGCTCCTCACAACATGCCTCCTGCTGAGGAGGAATCCCCCAAATCTCTGCCTCTTTCAGTGCCCAGGCACAGGAATTGCTTTTTCATCAGGAGGCTCCATCCAAAGGAGGGATCCTCACCTCCAGGCTGAGTGCCTGGGTATGGGATTACCCTGCTCCAGCTTCCCACAGCTGCTCAGGGCACAGTGGCAACTCCTCCTCCTCTGCTGCCTCTTACTTTGGTGATTTTTGGCATTTTCTGTGTCCCTCACACCTGGAAAAATGGCTTATTCCCCTTGGGAATGGCCATGGTTCTGGTAAAGGATGTGCTTGGTTGTTGTGTCTCCAAATTCCTCCTGACCTTGAAAAAGAATCACTTTCCTCAACAGCCTCCTCCAATGAAGATGCTGCTTTCCATCATTTCTGCTGTGATTAATATTTTTAAAATAGATCACAGCATCCTTTCTGAGGGATGCTGCATTCCCAATGTTTCTTTCAAGTGGAAGGAAAATGAATCAAATCCTCAGGATGTAAAGCAATTGTGGCTGGCTGGAATATTTATATATCTAAGTGCAGGTTAGAAACTCTCAACCCTTCAAATAAAAACCCCACTTATGGCTCCATCCTACTGTTGTTTTCCTTAAATATCTTTAACTTCTGCTCTTGTGTTTTGAAAGGTATTTGGAGGAGCTTTGTCAACATAATTCTTGGACTCTTCTTGAGGCTCTTCCCTGCAGCACTTGCCTCTCTATTTCCTGCCCTTGGTTTCAGTTTGTCTTTTCTGGTGTGGGGAGGATGACTGAGCAACACTTTTCAGAAATGCCTTTGTGCTGCCTTCAGGGGCTGCCTGGAACAGAGGCAGGGCAGAGTTAAAGAATAAAGCAGGGATTTATGCAAAGGCCTTCACAGGATGCACCTTGGGCAGGGCAAGAGCCCGGCCNNCAACAAACCCAAAGCAACAAACCCAAACTGGCCACGAGATGCTCAAAATAAACCAGATTTGTGACAAAAGAACCAATTCCTCATGTAGGAAGCTGCTTGTTGAGCTGGGTGTTGCAGATGTTCCAGACAGGTGTGTCTGCTTTAGGTGAATAATAGTGCTGTGGTATCTGATAGTGGTCAGGACGTGATGTCTGCTTTATTAAATATTCCCCAGGAGTGGACATTGACCCCATTATTGGCTGCTGACAGTGGAGGGACTGAATATCAGCTTCATCTGCCTTGCTGTCTGCTTGGGAAATGAGAAAAAGAAATATGAAGTGTTTAAAATGTGAGTGGGAAATGAAGTTTAAAATGGGTTTTCCCCCTGAAGATTCCAGTGAGAGCCTTCCCTGGTCTCTCCAGGGGTTTGCTGGCTTCTGGAATTGTGGTTTGCAGTGAGTTTGGGGTTCCTGGAGGGGTTGGTGCCCTCAGGTTGGTAAGTGAGGGGCTCAGCCAGCCCTTGGGTGTCCCACCTGCTTCTGGCTCATCCCACTCCTCTTCCATCATCTCCAGCTGATTGTGGCCAAAACATTTGGCATCTTCTGCTGGCTTGGCTTCAGGAAATTTAAATAATAATAAGATGGTAACTTATGTTATGGCCAGAAGTGTCTGAGCCCCAGAAAGTTTCTCCCTTTAACCTTTTAGGGGCAGGTGGTGGCTGAGGAAATCCAATCCTGCCTGAGCTGTCACAGAGAACACGGGCAGCACTCACGAGGAATTTCAGTATTTTTAAATATTTTAAATATTTCAGTATTTTTAAATATTCCACAACCTCCTCCAATAAATACTCAGGCTGATAACTTGGAGTCACTTACTGAGTGTGCTACAGACCTCGACCTCTGGAAAAATCCTAATTTCAAAGGATTTTATGCACCTAGAGCTGGGAGCTGCTGTTTGCTGACAGTTAGCACTGGGAAAGTCATCATTGAGAAAAAAGCTTTCCTTTTTTGCTGAGCCACGTCTGGGCCCAGCCCAGAGCAAGCAGTGCTTGGTTTGTGGCTTTTTTGCAAAGAAAACCTGCAGCAAAATGAGCTCTGTGTTTCCACCTGTGGTTTGACTCCTTGGAGCTGCACAGGAACAATGAAACCTCCGAGGTGTTTTTAATAATTCCTGAGTGATCAAGGAAGGTTTTTGTAGAAGGTCACAGCTACAGCAAGGCCTTGAATTTTTAACCTTTTTGGGCTCTCACCATCTGTGCAGCCTCTGCTCAGGGCACATTCAGGGCGTGAGGCAGCACCAACATTCAGTCTTCCACCTTTATGCTTAATCAATCATTTTTCCTCTCTTTTTATTTTAAATAAGGGCCATTTTTTTTTTTATTTTATTTTATTTTATTTTAATTTAATTTATTTTAATTTGTTTTAATTTTTAAAATTTTTATTTAATTTTTATTTAATTTTTATTTTATTTATATTTTATTTATTCGATTTTATTTTAAATAAGGACCTCTACTCTGAAAGAACAGCACCATGGAGGTGAGGAGCAAATAAAGCAACGCTCAGACCTTCCTGTAACCTCCTTTAATCCCCTCCACCCCCACAGCTTGAGCCAGCCTTGTGCTGGAGTTTTATTTTGGGATGTGGGCACTAATGTGGGCTGGTGTCAGGCTGCTTGACCTCGCTGGAGCCTTTCTCATTTTTGCAGGTGATCCTTGGAGACCGAGCGTGCAAACCTGACTGCCAGGCTGGGAGCAGGTCCTGGCAGGGCAGCACTGCAGGAGTTGGGGAGCAGAGGAGCAGAGGAGCAGCCTTTGGCTGTGGCTGGGTCATTCTGGGCTCGTGCTGCCTTCAGAGGCTGCCCTGAGCAGAGGCTGGGCAGAGTTACAGGAATCAAGTAGGGATTTATGAAAAGGATGCACCTTATGGCTCCATCCTACTTTTGTTTTCCTTAAATATCTTTAAATTCTGCTCTTGTGCTGCCTTCAGAGGCTGCCCTGAGCAGAGGCTGGGCAGTGTTACAGGAATCAAGTAGGGATTTATTAAAAGGATGCACCTTATGGCTCCATCCTACTGTGGTTTTCCTTAAATATCTTTAACTTCTGCTCTTGTGTTTTGAAAGGTATTTGGAGGAGCTTTGTCAACATAATTCTTGGACTCTTCTTGAGGCTCTTCCCTGCAGCACTTGCCTCTCTATTTCCTGCCCTTGGTTTCAGTTTGTCTTTTCTGGTGTGGGGAGGATGACTGAGCAACACTTTTCAGAAATGCCTTTGTGCTGCCTTCAGGGGCTGCCTGGAACAGAGGCAGGGCAGAGTTAAAGAATAAAGCAGGGATTTATGCAAAGGCCTTCACAGGATGCACCTTGGGCAGGGCAAGAGCCCGGCCCTGGCTCCACCCCAGATGGACTCCTGGGCACGAGTTTCCACACTTTTATAACTTTGGGTCCATTTCCACCTTGGGGTTCACTGTCCAATTCCAGCTCCAGGTGATGCAGTCCCGCCCTCCCAGGTTGCTCTCCTCCATTCCCTGTTGTTTGCCCTTTTTGGGCTGAAGCTGCAGCGGTGTCCTTGGCTCTGGGGCTGCAAAAGGATTGTTCTGTGTGCCTGAGCTGGGAGGAGAGCTGCTGGCACTTGATGTGGAGTTCAGAGTTCTGCACCAATGCAGGTAGAGGCTGGGAAATATGAAAGCTCAAACTCAAGGCATCACTTGCCTTCTCTCCCCAATTGCACACAGGTGGGTGGTGGGGGAGAGTTGTTCAGTTTGAGGAGTTTTCCACCTCTGGAGACCACTCCACGCTCCATCAAAGCCAGCATTTGTTTGCTGTTCAGTCCCAGGGGTTGTCACTGCTGCTGCTTTACCTGGAGCTTTAACAAGTGCTGTATCAGCCCAAATTTCCCTCCAGGTCCACTTGGAGCTCAGATTAAACTCTCTGAAATCTCGTTTTGAGCAGGCACTGGTGGGCAGGGGGTTGTTTGGAGGCTGAACTCCCTGCCTGGAGTGCACAGGAGGTGGAGCAGCTCGGGCCCTGTGGTCAGCAGTTGCTAATTGAACATCCCAACAAGTCATGGTCAGTCTGTGCCTGCTCCCCTCTCTCTGCAATTCCTTGGAATGAGGTTGGAGCAGGGGGGTTGGGCTGTGCTCCAGGGACAGGAACAGGAGGAGAGGGAACGGCCTCAGGCTGGGCCAGGGCAGGCTCAGGAGAATTCCAGCAGGAATTTCTCCATGGAAAGGGTGCTCAGACACTGGAACTGCCCAGGGAGGTTTGGAGAGCCCATCCCTGGAGTGTCCAAGGAATTCCTGGATGTGGCCCTTTGTAGACTTCCAGGGACAAAAGCTGTCAGTGTCTGTGGTTGGCAATAAAAAGGAAATTTCTGTCACGTGTGTAATGTGAATTTGGTTTTCCATTTGAACCATGCCAGTTATGGGATTTGGAATGCTGAGTGCCAGGTGTTCACTCTGGATTTACAGGAACAGCAGACTGAAAAAATCAATGGTAACCAAGGCAGTGACAACTTGTGTAAATCTGAGTTCAGCCTCACCCTGAGCAGGTGACCTGGGGACTTTAAACACTGCCAGGGTAGCTGTGCTTGGAGGGGTGCAATGCAGCCTCTGGTGGTGATGATATTCTGCTTTCCTTTACTCCTCCAAAACCCTCCAGCACCTTGAAGAAGCTAGATAATGCAGAACAGCAAATGTAAATGAATGGGGTGCACAGAGAAGCTCTTTTACCAACCATTTTATTTTTAAATTTTTATCTAAGAAGCCTGTCTAGACAGGCATCTATTTTCATGACATGCAAAGCAGAGTAGTGGATGAATACTTCATTAGTAAAATGACTTGTCATCTTTGAACCCTGATGGAGTATCTCTTGGAAGCTGTTCCTGCCATGCAATATTAGATCCAAGTTTTACAGGGATGTGGAAGTGGCAGTACATATGGTGTTGTTAACATGACAACTACTGAGCATTAATGCATAATTACTTTATTTATCAAAGCCAGTGATGGAAAGCCAATGAACTGCACAGACTGGAGGAATCTGAGCTCTGGTAAAGCTGTTTTAGGAAGGATTAGGTCGTTTGTGGAAGTTGCACTGCTGGGAAATTTGGAGCTTTCTGGTGTAGGTCCCTTCTTCCCTGGTCTCCATCAGGTGAGTGAGGTGGGCTGGCAGATTCCAGCTCCTCTGCCAGGATTGCCACTGCTGCTGTTGGCATTAGTGTGGATTTCTAAGAGGAATTTTGAGGGATTTGGTTCCCTGAGCACCCCTTTCCAAAGTGTCCCACCCCTGTTCCCTCTGCTCTCCCCGCTCCAGCACACCAGACACGTGAGGGATGCACAGCTGGGAGCTGGGGCTAAAACCTGAACAAAAGTGGCTCATTTAGCTAGTGCAGAAATTCCTCTATTTCAGAAGACTCTGTTAATTATCTTTCACCTTCAGCCTAGTTAATTAGTGCTAATGAGTGAAGTGATGCTGGTGCTCTGCTGTGATAAAGGGAGATGATCAGCACGCCCAGCCATGCACATGGCACACCTGCAGCAGGCTTTTCCCAAAATTTGGGTTGGTGGGGACCTTAAAGCTCATCCAGTGCCACCCCCTACCGTGGGCAGGGACAGCTCCCACTGTCCTAGCCTTTTCCAGCCTGGCTCTGGACATTTCCAGGGATGGGGCAGCCACAATTTCTCTGGACAAGCTGTTCAGTTAGAAATCTGCCCTGTCTTAGGGTGAGCTGTGCTTAGTTTGAGGCAGGAAGGCTTGGATACACCTGAGGGATCTTTGCTTGCATTCTCCAACGGGGTTTGCTCTTTAAAAGTATTATTTTGGTATTACAGCATGAGGAAAAACTTCTTTCTGTGGGGAGGGGCAGAGCCCTGGAGCAGCTGCCCGGGGAGGTTGTGGAATTCCCTCTCTGGAGACATCCCAGACCCACCTGGATGTGTCCCTGTGTCACCTGCTCCAGGTGGCCCTGCCTGGGAAGGGTTGGGCTGGGTGATCTCTAGAGGTCCCTTCTAACCCCAGCCATTCTGTGAGTGCAGGAAAAGCAGCTGGGTAGGACCCTTGAGGTTGGGAAGGGTGTCAAGAGTCTCCTTATCTTCCCCTCTTTTCAATTTCTATTCCTGTGTTTCACTTGCTCTGGGAGTTGTTCTCCAGCGTGGAATGGAGCCAGACCAATAATGTTCCCATAATGGAAGAGCTGTTTTTCAGTGGATTTGAAATGAGAATTATTAAATGCTTAATACTTTATCTGCAAACCCATTCTTTGAGGAGCTGCAGTGGCAGAGGCAGGGTGGGGATGAGAGCAGAGCAGTTGTGCCCTGCCTCAGGATCCAAACTGCACCTTTGTCCAGGAGCTTTCTGCCAGTTCAAATCTGCATAACCCATGGGAATTTAGTGTGGAAGGAGCACGGGAGGGGGTTTAGATGGGTGGTTTATTATCAAGTGTTTCCCCCACACCATTAATTCTTAATTGTTCTCTGTACACCGTGCAAGGCACTGACTTGCACAAGTATTCCCACAAATTTCTTTTCCTGTGGAAAACAGGAAAGCCACTCTGGTAACAGCAGCCTTGGACACTTCCAGGGATGAACTGAGCAGTTTCTGCTGGGGTTAAGTCAGGAAGAGCTTTTTGGTGTGAATTCCTCTCAGTTTGGGCTGCCTGGAGGTGAGTGGAACGCAGCACTGCCTGTTTGCTCCTGTCCCAGCCCTGCTCCCCTTCTGCAGGAGCCACCCTCCACCTCTCCCACATGCTCCTCATGTCAGCACAGGGATTTTTTTTCCTTATAAAATCTTGTATTTCCCAGTTCAGACCTAGAATCAACAGCTAATAAAGATGAAGAGATAATTCAGCTTTTCTGCCTCATCACTGCTCTCCAGGAACTGCTCTGCTGTAAGACCCAGAGACTTCTTTGTTTTCCTTCTGAATTTCAGGCATCAGTGATTTATATTGGGTTCAAATCAATACTCCACAGGTGAAAGCTCTGCTATCCCCAATTTATTCAGCAATCCAGGCTCAGCTTGGCTTTGGAATGGAGATTTTCAGTCAGAAAAAACAACTGAACCAGCTGTTCCTTGGGCAAATGTGTTATACACAGCCAGTCTCCTTAAATTAGCTGAGTCTCACTGCAATGCTACATTTTGGGTTGTGTTGTCTTAATTTCTCTTCCTGCAGCAAATCTGGCTGAGAGAAGGGGAAAAATAAAATGGAAATCTGCTCAGGTCTTAAGTTTTGGGTGTTTCTGAGCAATGCTCCTCAAAATTGCTCTAAAACTTGAAGGCATTTTATGAACAGAAAACAAGAATTTTCCTGAAGAGAATGGTGTGCCAAATGCCATTTCAAATGCATTAAAACTTTTTGTGTTTTCAGGTGAGTGTGACCATATTTGCTTGACTTAATAACTCCTGCAAAAGTTGACCTTCCTGTCACTGAGAGCTCTTAAATTGTTGGTCCTGCAGGAGGATAAGTAAGTCCAAATTCTGAACTGCTTAGGGGTGGAAGCAGTATTTTAACCAGTCCTTTTTAGAGTTTTCCCTTCCAAATCCAGTGAAATATCCTCATAATCTTAGTAGAACAAAGTTTTTATGGCTGGCAAGGCGATTCATTTCAAAATGTTCCTGTTCCCTTATGCTTGATGATCACATCTGCTTATTTTTCCCTCTGAAATTCTCAAGCTGTCTCCTACCTGGATAACAACCAACAAGAAGCTCTGCCTTGTAGCTCCTTCCAGAATCCCTCACTCTCCAAGGCAGTGTTAGTTCTGAAATATTAAAATAATCCCATCTGCTGTTGTTTTTTTTGCATTGTCTGCCACCCTTCCTTCCTGCTGCTTTCCTCCCAGAATCTGCCCCTTCCAGAGGTTTCTTTGGATGATCCAGCAGTGAAAACTCCAATCTTTGAGGCTTTGGCACCTGAACCTGCTGTGGTTTGGGGAAGGGAAGGGAAATGAGGCTCAGTTGGGATGTGGGGTGGTTGTTCCCTGCAGCTCTGAGCATCTCTGTGCTGCCTTTTCCTCCTCTGGTTTGAGGAGGCTGCATCCTTCCTGTGCTGGAAGGACCCTGCTGCCTAAGGAACAGAAAAACCTAAAAAAATATTTATTTCTTTCTTGTTTTCCACTTTCTCATAAAAAACTTTATAGTCTTTTAGTGCCCCTTCCAGCTAAATGTGGTCCAAGCTGCTGTATCCTGCAGGAAGGATCAGAAATTTGATTTTCATTGAGAAAAGCAATGTTAGGAAGTGTTCTCTAGTTGGGATATTTGATTTCCTATGATTTTCAGTTAGAACAGCAATGCTAGGATGTGGTCTCTGGGTGGGATATTTGATTTCTCATGATTTTCAGCTAAAACAGCAATGTTGTGTTCTCTAGTTGAGGTATTAGATTTTTTTTTTTTTTTGTGATTTTCAGTTAGAACATCAATTTTAGGACGTGTTCTCTGGTTGGGATATTGGATTTCCTGTGACTTTCAGTTAGAACAGCAGTGCTAGGCTGTGGTCTCTGTTTGGGATGTTTGGGGACTTGGGACAGGGGACATTTCCACCTGGACTGGGATTACTGGTGAGGTTTAATAACCTGTTCTTACATCAACAGTTTGGTAGAAACCATTTCTTAGTCTGGGATGGGACTGTGGGGTTTTATTGGCAAGAGCTTTCCTCTGCTGTGTCTCTTTCTATTTATTTATTTTTTTTTAGCTGCAGACCTCCAAGTTAGCTGCTGTTTGAGAGGATTTGTTTTAATATTGCTTATCTGATGATGATTAAGGAATCCAGTGTTTATAGCAGCAGCTTTGACCTCCATGTTAGTTCAGCTGGGCAACAAGATAAATGATGAAGGAATTCCTCAGCAAGCTCCCCCATGTTATTTAAAATTAACTCTTTGAGGTGCCCTTCTAAAGCTGATGTATTCTTTTTAAGAGAAATGGCTTTTGAAGAAATTTTAGCTGCTTTAGCTACATTGAAAGGCTGTTGAGGTTTGGATTTTGGCTTGTTTTTAGCAGCAAATTTGTTTCTGTGTCTGGAATTTAGTCCTGTGACATTTAGCAAATAGATGAGGAGTGAAATGAACGTTGTAAAACAAAACTGAAGTGTGGGAACTCCAGGCTTGGGTCTGTAAATAGCAAAGAACCATAAAAGGGTTTGGGTCCAGCAGAGCTTTGATGAAAGTTGGTTTGCTCTGAAATTCATTAATGGCAAAACACTTAATGAGTTCATGTAATTACATAATTTTATTTCCTTTTGTTTTGTTCTCTGATAAATCTCAGGGCACAGATGCCTCGGTGCTGCCTGTACAAGCAGAAAGCCTAAAACCTTGATCTTCTGAGTGATTTCCTCTGTGTGTTTTTGCAAACACAAATCATTCTTTAAAAAGGAGGATTACTATCCAAAAGATTTCTAGAAGAAGATGCTGCTGTTACACTGGGCTGGGTGACACCACATATCCCTGAGTTATAATTTTATATTGAGGTAATTTTGCTGATCAAACAGCAAAGTTTAAGACAATTCAGTGTCAGCATGAAAAAAACCCTCCAAATAAAAAAACCCCTTAGTTCTAACAAGGAGCACTTGGCTGTTGTGTGCAGAACTGAGTCAAAGAGGTTTTTAATGTTCTGTAGCTCAAGGACTTGGCTCCTCTTCAAGCATTCCCAGCTCCACCAGGATGGGTAATTTGGCAAGTGACTGTGCCCCTCTAGGGGCAAAAATGTGGGAATTGGTTCTACAGGTAAATTCAGACCAGGGCAGAGGGGCTTTAACCACAGTGAGAAGGGATTCCTGCTGGGATTTGGGACGCAGCTTCCTCAGTTTCCCAGGCTCTGCTTTCAGCCTTCTCTGCTTTGAATTCTTAAAACAGCACTGAAAATGTGCTGCTGCTTTTCTAGGGTAGTACTAGAAATCTATTTTAGGAAGTAAAATCTTTGTTTTATAAAGCTGCACTGTGAAAAACTCAGCCTGTATTTGATACTTCAGCATGTGGTAGAATTCCTGAGCACCCAGGTTATCCAGATAAGGATATTTTAGAAAGTAAAATCTTTATTTTATCAAGTTACACCGTGAAAAAATCAGCCTGTATTTGATACTTCAGCATGTGGTAGAATTCCTGAGCACCCAGGTTATCCAGATAAGGATATTTTAGAAAGTAAAATCTTTATTTTATCAAGTTACACCGTGAAAAAATCAGCCTGTATTTGATACTTCAGCATGTAGTAGAATTCCTGAGCAGCCAAGTTAATCCAGATAAACTTCCCAAGGGAGTTTAGGGACATGAAAATCCCTCCTGACACAGCAGGGCTCTGAATGTGGGACTCAGAGATGCTGTGGAAATCCAAACTCCGTGCTGGTGTTGTTGCTGTGGTGGGGATGGAGCCGCAGACTTGGGTGGCCGTGTTTGTTTGTCCTGGCAGTGCTCACTAAAACACCAGGCCTGTAAGAACCATTTCAGCAATGTGGGGATGTTTGAGAAGTTACAAAATCCTCCTTTCACGGCGCTCTCCTGCATTTTCTCAGCTCGGGCTCAGCCTGGTGGAATTGCTCCAAGCGGCATTTCTGTGTCCTGAACCTTGGCCACGCTGCTGCTGAAAGATTCCTCCTTGAAATGACACATCCTCATCCCTCCTCCCTGCTTTGGGACTTTATCCTGGTTTATCTGGGTGTTTGGCTTTTAGGGGGTGTTTGCTTTTATCTCCACCCTGAGCTTCTTTATGCAAACAAGGTGGGGCGTTGATGATTTTTGTCCGGTCCTTTAAAGCCTGAATTCCGACCTCACCTCTTGGGTGTTGAAGAGCAGGGTAAAACTTCCCAGAGTGACCACTCCAGTGTGAAATGTGCCAGGAATTCCTGTTGTAGTTAAGGGTCCCTGACAGGTAATAATTAGCATTGACTCTATGATTCTAGAAGGCTGATTAATTGCTTTTATTATATTATATTATATTATTAATAAAAACTTACTGCCCTTGCTGACAGTCCGATACAGCTTTTACCAGATTGGTCAAATGAATCTAAACACTATCACTAGTGGCTAATTAAGAAATCACCCTTTGGTAAACAAATCTCTCCAACACATTCTACATGTGTACAATAACAGGTGTAGCAAGTGAAGATAAGAATTGTTTATCATCCTTTGCTCTGATCTTCTCACAGCCTTTCCCAGCACGGTGCCTGGGAAGGTTGTGCTGGCTGCTCTCTGTGCAGAGAGCTGCAGCAACACATCCCCCCTCACGTTCCCCCCTTTTTCTCTCCCCAAGGTGCTCTTACCGAGTGTTACGATGAACTGGGCAACCGCTACCAGCTCCCCGTCTACTGCCTCGCCCCCCCCATCAACATGATCGAGGAGAAGGGAGACCTGGAGACTCTGGACATCCCTGACCCCCCTCCCAACTCCGGGCACGAGTGCCAGCTGCGCCTGCGCCTGTCCACGGGCAAAGACCTGAAGCTGCTGGTGCGCAGCATGGACACCGTGTACCACATGAAGCGGCGGCTGCACGCCGTGGAGGGAGTGGAGCCGGGCAGCCAGCGCTGGTTCTTCTCTGGGAGACCCCTGGCAGACAAAATGAAACTGGAGGAGCTGAAAATCCCAAAGGACTACGTGGTGCAAGTCATCGTGAGCCAGCCCTTAGCAAATCCCACCCCGGTGGAAAACTGATTTCTGCTCGTTTGTTGGTTCTTCTCTCCTGCGTCTCTGTCGTGGGGTTTGTTTTCACTGCCCTCTCTTCTTTTTGGGGTTGTCCTGCTCGTGGATGGGTTGCAAGAAATGACCAGCAAAAAAATTCCATCTGTGATGGAGATCTGCAAAAATGTAAAAGTGTAACCTGGCCTCTGGGGTTTGCCCGATCTCGTACCGAACAGGACAGCAAGAGGAGCGGGGCGAGGGCAAAGGAAGGGAAGAGAAAAGAGGGAGGGAAGAGATTGTTCTTCATTTAATACAGATATGTAAGGGTCCTGGAACTGTCAGTGGTGTCTGATCCACGAGGCCGGAGCAACAGAGAGCACTTTTATTTAAAAAACCAACTTCAAGCGGAATCAATGTATCCAGTTCCATATCAGCAGCACACAGAGTTCCTGCAGGAAGGAGCCCGGTGGTCACGGGGATCCCTCTGGGTGTGCCAGGGCTCTGATGAGGCACAGCCAGCCCTGGGCAGTGGAGCTGGGCTGGGGTTTACTCTCTGGCAGCTCCTGGTGGTGCTCAGAGCGAGCAGTTGTACATTCCAAGGCGGCAGTGCAGCCCTGTGCCACTGCCTCAGGCAATAACTCAGCCCTGTCTGCTCTGCACTGTAACTCACTGCTCCAGCACTGACTCAGCCTCAGCTCCTGCCTCCTGGGCACCTGAGTCTGTGCCTGCTCAATTCCTGTCCCTCAGCTCCCAGGGGCTGTGCTCAGCTGAGTGATGCTCTGGGAGATGCAGCTCCCCTGGGCCAGGTGACCCTGCAGGTCCTGCCAGGTGAGATGGACTGCAGGTCCTGCCAGGTGTGATGGGTTGCAGGTCCTGTCAGGTGTGATGGGACTGGAGGTCCTGCCAGGTGTGATGGGTTGCAGGTCCTGCCAGGTGAGATGGATTGCAGGTCCTGCCAGGTGTGATGGACTGCAGGTCCTGCCAGGTGTGATGGGTTGCAGGTCCTGCCAGGTGAGATGGACTGGAGGTCCTGCCAGGTGTGATGGGACTGGAGGTCCTGCCAGGTGTGATGGGTTGCAGGTCCTGCCAGGTGAGATGGATTGCAGGTCCTGCCAGGTGTGATGGACTGCAGGTCCTGTCAGGTGTGATGAGTTGCAGGTCCTGCCAGGTGTGATGGGTTGCAGGTCCTGCCAGGTGTGGTGGGTTGCAGGTCCTGCCAGGTGTGGTGGGTTGCAGGTCCTGTCAGGTGTGATGGGTTGCAGGTCCTGCCAGGTGTGGTGGGTTGCAGGTCCTGCCAGGTGTGATGAGTTGCAGCTCCCCACGCTTCCCTGGAGGGCTCCAGGCATGGAGATGTGAGGATCCAGCAGCACACAGCTGCCAGCTTTTGGGGTGTCACTGGGAGCCAGCCCTGGGGCTGTGGTGACTCCAGGACAGCTGGGGTGGCCCTGGGCTCCCCAGGCAGTGCTGGCCCTCCAGAATGTGCCAGGGCCCTGCAGCAGATGACAAATCCTTTTGTGGTCTCCAAGACCATACTGGGCTTGGGGGATGCAGTTTGTTCCCCACTGGAGCTGCTCTGGCTGCTCTGCACCCCTGCCTGTGCTGGAGATCAAGGCCCTGCTCTTTAAATCATCATTTCTGTTTGCTTGGGGTTTAAGCCATCGTTGAAATCACTTCTTCCAAAGTCAAATGTGCTCTTAATATGGGAATAGCAGATTTTTTTTTTTTACCTGGTTTCTGTCTTCCCTCTGTGAATTAAGTGAAACTGGGGGATTCCCTTGACAATTTTAAACTCCTGCTCCTTCAGTAATTCCATAAAAATCAAATTTGTGGCACTGAGAAACTCCAAGGGAGTTCTTGCACCAGAGTCAGGATGATCAGGGACATCCCAGCAGGTGGAAGCAGAATTTCATTGATGGTTGGGAAACAGAGCCACGTTTTGTTTGCATTTCCCACCCCACCCCACCCAACTACAGCTTTTTTTGGTCCTCATTTTGTATCAAACCTGAGGGTTTCTGACAGCTCCTCTGGCCACACTTGGTACAGGGTGCCTGAAATGCAGTGGCAGAGCTGTAGGAAGGAAAATGAGTTCCCTGTCCTCATAATCACCAAAGTGACTTGCTTTGCTTTTCTTTTTTCTTCTTTTTTTTTTTTTTCCTTTATTTTTAAAGGTGAAAGTGAGCTGATCAATACTAACCTAGAACAAGTTTTCTATTGTGGAGTTTTTTTAAAGCAAATTTGATTTACTGTACTTGAGGTTTTTTGCAGCCAAAATCTTTTGCATTCCAGGGGAGGGGGAAATATTTGCTACATAAACAAGTCAAAAAATCTCTCTTGGGTTTTCTCTGGGCAAAGGATGGGTTCATGCCAGGAAGACACTACTTGTCTTATAAGGCATAATTTATATGTCTGGATAAATGCTCTTTATGGTGTCATTTCCCTGCAGTCCCTCCTGGAAAGGGGGGGAAATTCTGATGGAATAAGGAGGAGCACACCTGGAGCTGTGAACACTAAAACACCACTTTTTTTTTATTTTTATTTTTGTAGGATACTTATTTTATTATTATTTTCTTTCTATTTTCATTCAGGCAGTTTGTCACCAGGTGCTGGTTTTGAGATGTAGGGGCTGGGATTGCTCCTTCTTTCCCTCTGCCCCCTCTGAGCTGGAAAAGGCTCAGTTTTGTGACACTGTTCCAGATGATCATGGGTTTTTTTAATTGCTTTTATGGCAGGGAGGAAAGGTGATGCTCTGAAGGCCACGTTGTGAGCGGGTTCTCAGTAGAACAGAGACTTTGTTCATGAAAATTCTCTTTAACAGCCTCCCCCTCCTTAATCACATATCAAAACCTGAAAGAATTCAATGGTAAAATGCTTTTAGAGGTGACAGTGAAGAGTTTGACCCTCTCTGTATAAAGTGACAGCACTACTGAGCACACACCCTGCAGAAACACAGTTTTACAGGATTTCTATTGGAAAAGAACTTTAAATCTCAAAATATCTGTTAAAAATATCAGCAACAAGCTGTAAAGGCACATGGCTGACAGGGCCACGTATAGAACTGGAAATTGTGACATAACAGAGAACACTTGTGTCTCAAATGATTGAGTTTGCCCTAAAAGTTGGGTTTTGGTGCAGATTCCAGTGCAGGGGAGAAGGCTGAGAGTGTGGGATGAGTTTTGGGGCAGAGGGGGTGTCCCCTGAGGGAGGGAAATTTATTGGAGTGGCTGAAGTGATCAGGGGCTCTCCTGTGGGGGCTGCTGGGGAGGGGATGGAGAACCCCAGGAAAGGATGGAGAGCCCCAGGAGAGGATGGAGAGCCCCTGGATAGCAGCAGGAGGGTGCTGGCAGCATGTCCTGGCTGGGTTTTGGCCCCTGGGGTGCTGTCCCCACCCTCAGACCCTGGGGTATAAATGCTGTGGCAGAATTTTAACGCACACGACACAAGCGAGGAGGAATCAATTTGGGATTTTTAAATTCCCCCCCTCAGCCCTCTGTGCCATTCCTGCTCAGCTCTGGCTGGGAACTGATGCCAGGGGAACCTTTTTTACCCTGTCAGTGACAGCTCTGTTTGACACAGCTCAGATTTTTCTACTCTTTCTTGTCACTTCTGCCCGAGCCAGAAGTAATGACCTGATGAAAGTCACGCTCCTGAAGAGCTCGAAGGGCAGAGAGGCACAAACACCTGAGCCTGCCGGGGCCAGGGGGCCCCAAAAAAGCCCCAGGTGTGCTGCAGGTCCATTTGGGGCCCTGCAGAAGGATGCTCAGGGTCTTCTTCCCCACCCCAGTGACAGCTGCTCCTTCAGAGCCCCCCGATGTCCCCGCCTGCCTCGGTGCATCGCTGCTTTTGGGGTCCTCCTCCCAAAACACAGCTTGGGACCCATTTTCTGAAAGCCTTTGCTTCTCTGGAGCTGGGGAGTATTTTGGAAAATGAATTGGTGGTGTGATAAGTTGGGTTTTTAATAGACACCTTAAATTTGGGGTGTAACAACACCAAAAAAACTCAGCCCAGGAGCAACCAAACCAACCCCAGCTTTTCTTTGCCTTCCACAGAAAGTTTGGGGAGGAGAGGAAAGAGGGAATCTTTGGAGCAACTGTGCATAATGTTTGGTGAAGGTCAATGATAACTTGATAAAATATTGCTGTAGTGTGATGTGCTTCTGCATATATATCCATTGCTAGTAAATAATGTAAAATATTTTTTTTAAAGTATTAAAAATACAAAAATACTCTTTGTTACAATGGTGGGATGCTTTTAGCCATGGAGTTCTGGAAGCATTTTTGCTGTGTAGGTGTTGACAAAGTGAATGCTGAACGTTTCTCCATGTCTGTGATGCTTCAGAAATGGAAGGGGCAGCTGCATTTCTGGCTCTGGAGCTCTTTTCCAAACTTTTCCATGTTCCTGTACAGACATCAGAGACCCTGCACCTTATGCAGAGAATGTTTACATTTAAAAAAAAAAAAAAGGAATTTTTCTTTTTTTTTGGCTTTTTCCCTGTGCTGCTCAGATCCTGTTACTTTGAAATGAAAGTAGTCTCTGTTAGGAAAAGGAGTTTTTTAGGTTTTTTTGGGTTTTTTTGGGTTTTTTTGCCTTTGCCCTTCCCTGTAATCAAATCCCTCCTGGATTGTGGCTGGAAGCTCTGGGACAGCTTGAACTTTTCTGGAGTGGGATTAGAGGTGCTTGAGAAAGGTGTTTTTAAAAAAACCCCTGCCTTGGCTGTGGGGATGAGCTTTGTCCACGCTGCAGCTTCCTTGGAAAGCAGCAAACCCTGCTCCAACCCCCCTGGATGTCGTGGCTGCCTTGCAGATTCCCTGGGAAGCCTCGGGGTTGGATTTCCCAGCATCCACATTTGTGTTTCCTCTCCAAATGATGAATGTCCTGCTGTTCCTTCTGCAGCCACAAATTTGTGGTGGTTTGGATGCACAAATCTGCTCCAAGACTTCCCTTCCCAGGAATTGCTTGGGCTTGCTGTGGGTGCCTCTCCTCTTCCAGATTCCACCCGCGTGGATCCTCCGTAGGGATGGAGTTGGAGCTCTCCTTCCCAAGGGGGACACTTCACTGAGCCTACAGCAGGCAGGCAGCTGGAAAATGAGATATTTTAACCAAAAGGCTCCTTAAAGTGGACTTTGAGACTTTTACCCAACGTGTCTGCTGGAATTTCCGTGGAAGATTCGTCCGGACCCTCGGAGCTCGCGGGGTCGCTCCGGGGGAACTCTGGATTTGTACATTTTCCACATGAAGACCACCCAGCCAGAGCCATGGGGCAAAGAGACAATTTCAGATCCTGACTCCTGCCTTAAAACCTCTCGTTCATCTTGAGCTCCAGAAAATCCTGCACCTGCTCACTCCCAGATCCCTTTTTTTGTTTTTCCCCCGTTAGGAAATCGGAATCCGCTCCAAAGGCTGGAGACAATTCAAGGCAATGGAAAACAAAAGAAACTGGAGCTGGTGGCTTTATTAAAACAACAAACTGGTCTTGGCTTAAAACCCCTATTTGTGCCTCTCAAGTCCAGGGAATGTTTCAAAAGAGGTGGATTTGAGCAATGCTGGCCAGGACTGCGGTGGTGGCACTTGGTGACACCTGGTGGCACTTGGTGACACTTTGCTTCCGTGTGCTCTGAGCAAGGGACTCGGCTCTGTGTCCTCTCTGCCTCATGGGAATGGCTTTCAAAGATGGCTGGTACCATCAAATTTGTACTTCTTGAATAAATACCTTCATTTTTATGGTAAAACCCCTGGTGTGGGCGTGTTTGTGCTGTGGGATTGACATTCCTGCTCCTTGGCATCTGCTGCTGGATTTGGGGTGCCCCAGGAAACACCCAGCACAGGGTTGGGGGTCCCAGGGATGGGGCTCTTTATTTCCCCTCTAACTCCTAGGAACACTTTTAGAATCAAATATTTGTGTCAAAACAGGCTTTGTGATATTTTCCCCCTCACTTCTCAGGGAAGAATTCCAGAATTCCAATTTTATCCTGCTTTGAGCACCAGGTAAAGTCCAAACTGCTTTATGGGTTTTTATCTGGTACTTTATCAACCCCTCACAGGTTGTCTCCAGGCTGATAAATTGTTTCTTATCCTAGGGAAGATCTTTTACTGCTGAGAGCAAACCTCCCTGAATTTCCAGTGGAAATGCTGTGCAAATTTCCTGTATTTATAATGAAACAAAAAAAATTTAAAGTTTTTCCCCTTTTCCCCCTGCATTTAAAAAATAAAAATAATCCTGGCCATTCCATGCCTTAAAAAATACACTCAGTGTTCTTTTTCCTCCTGAAATTTTTTGAGTGGAGCTTCTGTCCCCAAGGGACACATTTTAATGTGAATTTGGGTGTGTGACAATGTTTTATCTTGCAGACAAGGTGTGAAATCCGTGGAGAATGCAGGGCCTGGAGATGAGCCTGGCTCTGGGGATCAGCTCCTTGCTGAACAAAAATAATGGATCTGGGTAATTGTCCTGTAATTACATTCCCTGACACTTTGTCTTAATTCAGGTCAGCACTTTTATAGTCTTGATTAACTACCAGAGGTATCAGAGGAGTAGGAATCATTCTTTGTAGGCCACAGCTAAATGTTTCCATTTTAAAAATAAAATTCAAGAAATTAGGGTAATTTCACTGTAGAATTTGGGGTGTGAGTTACAAACAAACAAGGGTGTGATTTTCCTGGAAATTTTCCCTTTATAGATGTAAAAATACATCATTTTTATTCCTTTTATACGGGAGTGTGTACATATAGTGTCTTTAATTTATCCATATTCCCTTTTCTAGTAGATACTCATAAAATACAAGGTTCAAAGGCTTTGCACCTTTACAATTTCTTGTAAAGAAAATTTATGATTTCTCTAATTTATCCATATTCCCTTAAAAAAGGTTTTTAAGGGGATATGGATAAATTAAAGAAAATTATCAATCATGCAGCCATTCCATAAAATCACAGGATGCTTTGGGTTGGAGGGGACCTTAAAGAGCCTCTTGCCCCAAACTTTTTCCACGGGCAGGGACATTTTCCTCTATCCCAGGCTGCTCCAAGCCCGGACTCGGAGCAGTTGTGGGGTGGGGAGGCCCTTGGAGGTTGGAATTTTCCAATTTAATTATTCCCTCATGCTGCAGCCATCCTGCTTCCTTAGGGAAACTGCAGCCTTTGGAGGGGGCTCTGTCATGGTGAGAGGTGACAGGGGGAATAAATCCACGGGGTGAACAGCCAATATTCAGCAAAAAAGACAAAAGTGCCTCTCTGCCTTCTCTCCACGTGGCTTTAATTAGGTGGGTTCGTTAATGAGGCGTTTCCTGGCCTTGGGCTGGCCCTGAGCACTCCAGCAGGGATTTAGGGGATGTGGGGCAGGAGCTGGGAGCGACCCAGCCTTGGAGAGAGCCCAGTTTGCCCCAGTCACACCAGTGCAGCACTGGGAGGAGCAGGGGACAGGAGGGGACTTCGGGGGGAGGCGACAGCACCAGCAGCCCTGGGGGTGTGCAGCTGCAGCGACCCCTCAAACAGCCCTGGGGCAAACCCAGGTGGCTGCTGGGCAGCAGCTCTGGGATTTATTCACGTGGTAAATTGCTATTTATTCATGTTGTAAATATCTATTTATTCACTTTATAAATTGCTGCCGGGAAGGAGCTGAGCCCATGGGTCAGGGAGGTGAGGTCCTGTCGCTCCTGGGTGAAGGATTCCCTGGAGTCTGTTGGGAGCTGCTCCTGCTGGGAGGCTCTCCAGGATCCTCCTTTCCTCCTTTCCTCTTTTTCTTTTTTTTTTTTTTTTTTTTTTTTTTTTTTTTTTTTTTTTTTTTTTTTTTTTTTTTTTTTTTTGTTTTTTGTTTTTTTTTGTTTTGGTTTGGTTTTTGGTTTTTGGGGTTTTTTGGTTTTGTTTTTTGGGTTTTTTTGTTTTTGTTTTTTGTTGCTTTTTGTCCAAGCAGGAGACTGCAAACATTTCTGATTCCCTGCAGCTCAGCTGCTCATTTTGGAGAGGAGGCAGATCCCACCTCACAAGGTAGCCCTGCCCACCAGGAGTTGTTCCAAAGACCCCAAATCCAGGCTCTCGTCCCCTTTTCCAAAAGATTTTCCCGACTGACTCGGGAGGAATCAATCCCAGCTGATTGCCTGGGGCTCATCCCAGAGATGTTCCCGGCTCCCTGGCTGCTGCTCTGCCCTTGGAGATGAGGTGCAGATGTCGGAGTGATTCACAACATCTGGATTGAGCAGAGGCGGGAGGAGCCTCCACCGCTGGGGCACAGCCCCTGCTGCAAATGGCCTTTGAACCAGGAGCAGCAGCAGGATTTGGGGCTGGAAAACCTCGTTTCAGGAAATCCTGGGAGGGCTGTCCAAGTGCCCAGAGGATGGGGGTTGGTACCTGGCAGGGCAGGGGCTGCAAACCCTGCAGGGCTGAGGTTCAACCACCTCCAGCAAACAGCTGAAGAGGAGAATGGTGGGCAAAGAGGAGAAATATCTTATTATTAATGATCATATTATTAAAACCTTCTTATTAATCATCTTATTATTAAAACCAGCAACCCAGGGAGCTGGCAGCAGAAAAGAGGAGCAGGTGAGGTGATCTCCCTCCGTTCCTCATGCCCTGGAGCAGGTGGAGATGCTCTGCTCAGGAGCAGACCATAATCCTGATTTCCTGCCTGGGAAGAGCTCGTGGAGCACGGAGCAGTGCTCACATCCAGACAACAAATGGGACCTCCTGCTTCTCCCAGCTGCAGGAAATGCCAGAATCCTGCTGCTTCCTGCCATGGAGCCACAGCTGCTGCTGCTGCTGGGTTTGGGATGTGCTGGGAGAGCAACTGGCACCAGCCAGGCTCCAAAGCTGCTGCCAGGGAGTCATGGAATGGTTTGGGTTGGAAGGGACCTTAAAGCTCATTTCACTCCATCTCCTGCCGTGGCAGGGACACCTTCCACTGTCCCAGGCTGCTCCCAGCCCTGTCCAGCCTGGCCTTGGGCACTGCCAGGGATCCAGGGGCAGCCCCAGCTGCTCTGGGCACCCTGTGCCAGGGCCTGCCCACCCTCCCAGGGAAGGATTTCTTCCCAATCTCCCATCTAAATCTCCTTTCTGGCAGTGGGAAGCCATTCCCAGTGTCCTGTCCCTGCAGGCCCTTGTAAATCCTCTCTCTCCACCTTCCCTGCAGCTCCCTCAGGAAGGTCACAATGGTGTCACCCCAAAGCTTCTCCTCTCCAGCTGAACAATCCCAGCTCTCCCAATTCCTCCCTCTGTCCTCTGCTCATCCTGGAACTCTCCTTTGACAGTTCCTTTCCCATCCCTCCCATGTCCATGGCTGGTGTCTCTCCCTCCTCCCCAAATCCCTCAGTGTTGATCCTGGGCCAGGCTCCTGCTCCAGAGCAGAGCTGCAGGTCATGCCCAACATCAAAGCTGAGCTTTAGGGATAATCCTGGCTTTACCACCCCTCTCCCTCCTCACAGCATTCCAGCCCAGCGGGTGGAGGAGCAGCAGGAGCTGATCTTTGTTCAGGTTGGTCCCATCCTGGAGAAAGCAATAAAACTTCCCCTGAGGAGAGCAGGGAGCTCTCAGGCATCTCCTGCACCAAGCTGAGAGCAATAATTAGCAGGATTTATTTCATTTGAAATGCCCACTGCTCCCAGTCAGGCTGCACAGGCAATTAACACCCCGGAACAGACACGAGATGCTGCTCAGAATTCATGGACAGTATTAATAAGATGATTTATGAGAGAGCCACGTGTGATTTCTGCCCAGAGAAAATGTGACAGTGCTCACTGCTGTCTGCCTCTCCTCTCTTCCTGTCTTCTCCCACCTTCTTTCCCACCCCACCACTGGAAGAAAAAAAATACTTTTCCAACAAACCAGAAACACTAGAAAAAAAACACATTTTTCTTTTGAAGGTGTCACTTTTAACAATTCTTTTCAGTCCTCTTTAATCTCCTCCAGTGCAGTGCAGAGGAAGAACCAAACCAGCTCCAGAATTTCAGTCGAATTCCAAGCGTGAACACAGAGGACAAACTGCCCAAGCTAAAAAAATAATCTGCAGCTTGGGCTGATTCTGCCACCCTTAAATCTCTGCCAGTGGGGGAAACCTGTGGGAAGAGGGATCATTTAGGCTGGAGCACCAAAACTATCCTGAAAATATCTTCAACTGTATCAAAGAACTGCAGCATGAGGTGGGGAAGCACTGAACCAGTGAGGGGTTGAAAAAAGCCTCATGTGGAGGACTTTTGGCAAGAAACCAAAAAAATGCTTCTCAGCGTGGAGCATGGCTGGGTTTGGGACAGGATTACAGGTGCAGCACTCAGGAACGAGCTCCAGTGAGCCAGAAATGCCCTCTTTCCCCTGCCCCTGGCTTCTGGCACAGCTGGAAGGGTTCCTGCATCGCTGGCTGGGGATTTTCCTCCGTGGATTTTGTGCTCCCTGTGCCAGGACCTGGTTATCGTGTTTGGACAGCCTGGCCTGGGGCTGCACACCCTGCTGGGACGCAGGGGACAGGAGTGACATCAATCCAGCTCAGGAGCTTTGTCTGGCTCACACTCAGGAGAGGAGGCAGGCACAGAGGGAAGGAGGATCTTCAGGCAGAGCTGAAATGGATCTTGGTGGCTCTGCCAGCTCCCCTGAGCCTCACAGCCCTGGGGAGCAGCCAGGCCACTGTCACCTCCCAGAGCAGCAGGGAGGACACAGAGCTGTGCCTGAAAGCTTTCTGGGGAATTGCCAGGCCCTGAATTAACCAAGCTGCTGGCTAATTAATATTAGAGAGTGCTGCTGTTGTTGGAACATCTGAAGTGCAATATTTGTAATGTCACTGATGCCTGGTTTTAAATCCCAGGTGATGCAGAGTCCTGTGTGTCCCTTCCCAAAGCATCACCCAGAGGTTTGAGAGCTTTAATGCCAATCTCGTTTTTAGGAGCATTTACTGCCCAGGTGATTCTTTCAATCGACATCCTGGAGCAGGAAATACTCTGCCAGGTTTTTTATTGACAGCAAGGACGGGGGAAAATGACAATCAGCCCAACGTTTTAGGGAATTATGTGTCAGGGAACTCGTAAGATTTCACTAAGATCAGATCTGAACGAGGGAGCCTGTGCTGAGTTTTGCTGGAATTTCCCTTCAGGATGGAGCGTGCCAAGCCCCCCTGCTCCTGTGGCCCGGGCTGCGCGCTGGGACGGGGATTTGGGGCAAACCCCGCGCGGTGCGGGTCGGTGCGGGGCCAGCCGATGGCCCGGCTGCACCGCCGGGCTGTCCCCTAGATGTCCCCATTCCCTCCGGGATCGCCAGCCGCTCCTCCGGAGCTCTCGACTCCGCCGTGTGAGGACGCGAACCTCCACCGGCACCGGCTGGGTCCGTCTCCCCCGCTCCTGGGGCTGGAACCAGCCGAGCCCGCCCGCCTTCCGGGGAGGGCGAGCGGGGGGAGCAGGATCGCGGCTCGGCTGCCAGGGCAGGGCGGGGTCGGGGCTTTCCTGCGGGATCGGGCACAGCCCGGGGATGCCGCGGGCCGGGCCGGGCCGGGCNGCTGAGCCGTGCCGGTCAGAGCGGACCTTAACCCGGCTGGGCAGTGCCGGGCCGTACCCAGACTGAACCGGGCCGTGCCAGGGCAGAGCCGTGCCCAGGCTGAACCGTGCCCGGGATGAGCCGTGAC
>VZRH01006011.1:117611-137171 GCA_013397555.1 Urocynchramus pylzowi
TGCACTCCGGGATGGCTTTCGCCAATTTCCGCCGCATCCTGCGCCTCTCCGCCTTCGAGAAGCGCCGCTCCAAGGAGTACGAGCACGTCCGCCGAGACCTGGACCCCGGCGAGGTGTGGGAGGTGGTGGGCGAGCTGGGAGACGGAGCCTTCGGCAAAGTCTACAAGGTGGGTGCTCGGCGGGGCCCGGAGCAGCGGCGGTGCCGCGGCCCGGACACGGCGGGGGCGGCCCCGCATCCCGTTAGCATCCCGGGAGGAGCCGGGCGGGCTGAGCCGGGCTGGGGAGCGCAGCGCTCCGGGAAGGGGAAAGGAGGGAGAAAAGCTTCCTGCTTTTTTTTTCTTTCTTGCCTTTTTTTTTTTTTTTTTTGCCGCCCCGAATCGCCCGTTTTCAGAGCGATGCTTTTGTGAGGAGACCCCGGCGCTCCCTGCCAAGCCACCGGTGCAATGAATGGAGGGAGGTTTCTTGGAAGTCGGCACTTCCAGGGCTGTCTCCAAGTTTTCTGAGTCCCCCGGGGTGCCAGGGGATTTGTATCCCCGCCGCTGTTGGCGGCAGGGAACTCGGGAGGGCCGAGAGGAGCCGGGTCCAGCGCTGTGAATGTTTAACCTCGGGCTTTGGGGACGGGGGTTCCAAGGACCAGAGGTTCCCCGGACTTTGCTCCCCGCTGTCCCCGCTCGGAGCTGGCCCTGTCCTGGCCGGGCCGAGCCAGGGGCTCCTGGGCACACCCGAGGGACCCGCGCCGCTCGGAATGGGGGTGGGAATTGCCTCTTGGGCAGCTCGATGGCCTCGTTAGATCATCGGAGAAGGGATTGCCTCTGAAAAAATGAGAAATTAATGGGCCAGGAAGGGAGGCAGGTGACTGCAGGTCTGGACAGGGGGGTTTGGTGTTTATTTCTCATCTCTATCCAGGTATTTGACAGAAACTCTAAAAAACTGAGTGCTAAATACCCAGTGAGTTAAACTTTTCAGTGAAACATCCTATCTTCTAATAAAACACAACTTCTAAAAATGAAATTTAAATCCCTTCTCCATTTATCCTTCTGAAAGCAGCATCAGTAGAAATTCTGTTGCCATTCTGCTCTGTGAGGTGCATTGGACACATTTGTGTGCAGCAACACTCACTCTTGGATGATTCTTTGCTTTTGTTTGCTCAAGTTTCTCCAACAGTGACAGGAACCCGGCAAACAGTGTAAAATAACTTCACTGGCCTCTGAGAGAAAGGAAAACTTAAATAACTATTTAAATGCTTTCAATTTGAAACATGTATAATGTACCCAAAGTAGGTGACTTAGAGAATAAAGCTACTTCAGAGGTGGCTGGTTTGGTTTTTAGTCTGTTGTCGTAGCTGAATGCCTCAGTTACTAACCCCAGCCTCACAAGAAAACCATTGTCAGAGTAACTTTATTACTGAAGGTAAAGAATGTCAGCCTGTCAGGCAACAACAGCTCATCTCCTGCTCCTTTCATCCCCATTTTGACCCAAATGAGAATGAAAATGTCCCAGTGGACATCATGTGTTTACAACCACAAGTTGACTCCTTCTGTTATTAGAATATTCAGGCAAATTTTTGCTTTTGTGGAGTTTCAACCCTGTTAGGCAGGGTGAGGTTTAACATCAGGCCAGAAATCAAAGGGTTATTTTATTGTGTTTAGCAATATTTTACTTCTCCATTGCTTTGATCTCTTCTCCACCTGTTCTCCATTCCATCTGGCAAAAGGTCATGGGTGGATTTTGAATTCTTATTCAAGAGTTTGTTTGTTCACTTAAGAATCCCAAATTTTTTGGGGGTGCTGTGCTATAAATCCTTATTTTAGGATAACAAATCCTTATTTTATAAGGATTAATAATCCTTATTTTAGGATTAATAACCAGAGACACATTTCCCCTTCACCTAAGGATTTTTGTTGTCTCCTTTTGAATTTTTATATCTGGGGTAGGGATGAGTGTAAGGTGGGATATGAAAGAAGGGGTTTGCCCTCTTGTGCTGCTCAGCTGCCAAAAAATCAGCTGAATAACCCACCAAAAAATCAGCTGAATAATCCACCAAAAAATCAGCTGAATAACTCACAAAAAAATTGCAGAATAACCCACCAAAAAACCAGCAGCTGAATAACCCACCTGTGCTCCAGGAGAACGGAGGCACCCAAAATTCAGTGAACAATTTGAATCGTTCTCTTGACCTCCAAGTCAATTTAATTTTCTCCCTAAAGGCAGTGCTTGGAGCGAGGCTGGGTGTCTGCAGGGCCCTGAGGTTTTCAGGATGTTGGAGTGGAGTTCCTGCCTGTTTTCCGCCCCTTTTCCACACCCGGAAGCGTGGGGGGGTGACGGAATCCTGTGCCTGCATCCTGCCCCGTGTGCCATCTGTTGTGTCCCCTTGGAAAGCTCTGAGCAGGGCTTTGTTCTCTGGGCAGTCAGACCTGGCAGAAACTGAGGTGTGGAAAGATGGAAAAACGGGCTGGGTTGATGGGATTTGGTTTTATGAGGCCGGGTGTGAGCAGGAGGAAGGAGGGCTCGGGGATTTGGGTATTCCTGCCCTGTGGAATCCCGCCTGGAGCTGTGTCCTGGGCTCAGCAAAGCTGAACTGGCTTCTCACAGCGTTTCCAGAAGTAGGACAGGCTCCATTTGAATACAAATTAATTAAAAAAGAATGAAATTTATAGTGGAGTCTGGCTCTTACACGGCAGACCTAAAAAACCTGCGGCCAGCAGAAACTGGGGCTGGGATTTCCCTGTTTTTATAGAAAGTCTTTTTGCAGCAAAAGAGGATCTGCCTGCATGAGGAACCAGTTGAACAGAGGGTAATGAAGCTGAAAGTGGGAGGGGGTGGGGAGGAAATGTTTCTTTCTAGCTCTTACTCTGTGAGTGCTGTGGTCTTGGCAAGGCCAGAGGTCCACTGAGGACGTGGTGGCAGCCCACAGGTGACCAAGCTTTGTCACCACCTCATCCAAAGCTCGTTAAATGGATGATCCCTCATCCAGCAGTTGGGAGCTGTGGTCAGTGGGTGCCAGCCTGGGAAGGCTCCAGCCCACCCAGGGTTGGGGGTCTGTAAAAGCTCCTCACTCAGACCCTTCCCAGCTGCCGTAGAGAAAAAGCAGAGTTACTTTCCTGGAAAGGCATCTAAGATCCCACCCATAAACCCAGAGGATCTGTGCTGCCACTTCAGAAAAGAAAAGAAAAAAGAAAACAGCAGAGTTATTCTCCTTGAAAAACACCTAAGATACCACCCATAAACCCAGGGGATCTGTGCTGCCACTTCAGAAAAGAAAAGAAAACTGGAGTTATTCTGGAAAAGCACCCAAGATCCCACCCATAAACCCAGGGGATCTGTGTTGCACTTCAGAGCTGGCATCGTTTGGAGGGACAAGTGGCAGTGGGCTCTCAGGGAAGATGCTCAGGGTGAACCCAGCAGTGCTGGAGCCCCTGCATCCCCTCTCAGCCCTGCTTCCCCCTCGCAGGGAGCTGATTAATGCCAGCAGGAAGGGATGCCCGCCTGGGCCCGGGGAGCTCCCGGCGGGCAGGGGCTCCTCTGGCTGCTGGATCCCGGCCAGAGCCTCCTGCCTTTCTCCCGGGATTGCTGAGCTGCTCCGCGCCTCCTGCGCGCCGCTATCTGCCCTGCCCAGCGCTGCTGATGGGGACAGCGGCTCCCCGATAAGGAGGATGCTGTGGGGACGGGCAGGGTGGGGACAGGCTGCCCTCGGCCCGCTGCCTGCTGAGGGGGGCTATTCACTCCATCCCTCCAATCGCCCCCGCCCAGCCCCGCGGGCTCAGCGAGTCGGCAGCGCCTCTTTTGTGCCCTCGTGGTCCTTTCTTCGCCGAGAGGCGCTGAAAAAAGCGAATTTGCGTTATCTGATGTGCGGGGCTGCTATCGGTGCCGGACGTGCTGCGGGCTGGAGAGGCGGCTCTGGAAGGGGGTGATGAAAGGCTGATTGTTGGGTGTTGGGCAGCTGCCTGTAGCGGCAGTGGGGCTGTTTGTGGCACCGCAGACCTCTCTGCTCATCACCCCAGCCTGGTGAATCACCTGCCTCAGGTGATTCAAGCTCAGCTCTTGGTTTGATCCATGTGGGAGCAGGGTTAGGTGGGATTTTGGGAAGGAATTGTTCCCTTGGAGGGTGGGGAGGCCCTGGCACGGGGTGGCCAGAGCAGCTGTGGCTGCCCCTGGATCCTTGGAAGTGTCCAAGGGACACTTGGATGGGGCTTGGAGCCACCTGGGACAGTGGAAGGTGGTCCTGACCATGGCAACAAAATGAGCTTTAATGTCTCTTCCAGCCCAAATCATTTTGTGATTCTGCACTTTAACCTGTAATTCCTGGAAAGGGTGTCACAGAGATGTTAATCTGCCGAGTTAACTTTGAAAAAGAAAAGGGAAGCAAAACAGAAGCAGGGGAAGTTTGAGCTGATTGGCCACAAAAAAATGTAAGATCAAATCATGGTCTTGTCCTTTAGAACAGCTGAAGGGTTTCCTTAAAATCTTTTCGCTTGGGAAGGAGGAATGGGAAGGTTTAACAATGTCAAACCTGGCTGAACTTTAAACTTGATTTTCACTTTCAGCTGCTGGAAAGGTGGGATGCTCTGCCCCTGCTGCAGCCCTGTGCTCTGTGGCTGTCTCTGTGTGACAGGGGACAGGGACAGCTCTCCATGGCCTAAATATTTGGACAATGACTTCAGTGGCACAGCCCAGATCCTGGCAGTGCTGCTGCCAGTGGGAGCTCAGATGAGCCTTTCCCCCTCGAGCCCGTGGCAGTTGCTGCTGCTCAGAAAAACTCCTCCCTACACATCTCATGATTTTAGAGTGTTTTGTCTCCTGAGAGTTCAGTTTCCTTGGAGAAAAGGTTCTTTTTCTTGTCCGTGGGGTGCTGCTGTAAATGTGGGGTGAGTCTCAGGTCAGCCCCCTGTGATCTCAGGTGTCCTCAGGGGCTCTGGGGGTGGCTGTGCTGTGTCCCCATCCACTGGCACTGCCAGCCTGCCTCGGCCTGGATCCAGCCAGAGCAGAGCTTCAGCACGGAGAGCAAAGGCACCCTCTGCTCCCAGGGGAAAGGGAGGGGGCAGCTCCCTCCAAGGGCAGGCTGGGATGTGCCACCCCCGGCCTGGGGCTGGAAGGGGCAGCGTGTCCCTGGCACCGAGCAGAGCCATGGCTCCTTCCTGCTGGAGCTGCATTCTCTGACTTTTCTCCTGGCTGGAGAAAAGCACCTCGGGGCCACCTCCCCCACTGCTCTTCCCAGGGAGCCTTGCTGGCGTTTCTCCCCTCCTGTCCCTAGGGCTCCTGCCTTTATTTGCTCTGCCAGGGTCTGTGTGGTGTTTGGGGAGGTGGGAGAGGCAGAGAAGGAGCTGTGCCCACCTGCTGCTGGTTCTCCTCAGCACCTGGATCAGCTGCTTCTGTCCCATATTCCTTCTGCAAAGGGAATTGCCAGCAGTGCTGGGATGCCCTGGCAGCCCTGGGCTCTGCAGACAGGGAAGAGCTGAGTGTTTTATTCCCCTGCCAGGGCCTTGCTGAGCTGATTCTTTCCAGCCCAGAGAGAGAGGGCTGCCAGCCAGCCAGACCTGCCAGTGCCAGCCTAACCCCTTCCTTGGCTCTCGGGTGTCGCAGCCATTCAGCCCCTGCTCCCTCTGGGCACCAAATTTGTAGCAGAAGTTGCTAGGAAACTCAGAACTGGCTGAAAGCTTTTATCCCCTCTATTTTTTTTTTTTTTTTATTTTTCCAATGTTGTGGCGTTGTCTGAATGAAGGCCAGGCCAGGAATGCTCACTTGGAGCACCGTGCTCTTCCAGGGAGCGCTGAGCTGAGGATGTTTGGTGCTCTCAGGTTTTAGGCTGAAGAAGCTAAAAAGTCAAGGTCAAGGTGGAACTTCCCTCTCCTCAAACCCTGCCTGTTTGTTTGCATGAGTCTCACTGAGCCCAGGCCCACGAGCTCTGCCTGGTTTCTGTGGGTGGCTATAACACAGCACAACAGCCCCAACCCTCTGGCTGTGCCTCTGCAGCTCTTTGGGTGCAAGGTCTGGAACATCACGTGGAGCTCTGCTGCTCTCTGGGCTTCTCATCTCTGCCCCCTTTGCTGGGCCACTGCTGAGCTTTTAATGCCAGGAGAGGTGTTTGTGCTGTGCTTTGGTCACACTTTTGTTTGGCTGCCCAGAAAACGAGGCTGTGGCTGTAGCTGAGCTCTCTGGTGGGGCTGCTTTCCTGCCCTTAGCTTGTATAACCAAAGGAAGGCATTTCTGCTTTTTAATGGGTTTTTTTAACGGTTTTTGGGGTGTTGCATAAGCCACTTCCCCTTCCCTCTTGCTGAAATGTTGCCACAGCTGCCAGAGCAGCAGTGCTGGTGCAGTTGTGGGGCTGTGGGGCCAGGGCTGTGCTGCTGTCCCCCTGCCCACGTGTCACCAGCTGCTCTGGTGGGTGGCACCAGGGCCTGAATCCAGCATTTCAAACAAAACCCCAAATAGGATTCATTTCTGGTGACAAACTGAAGTGGTTCTAGGGGGTCTGTTAGGCTTGGAAGTCATGGAATGGTTTGGGATGGAAGGGACCTTAAAGCTCATCCAGTGCCCCCCCTGCCATGGCAGGGACACCTTCCACTGTCCCAGGTGGCTCCAAACCCTGTCCAGCCTGGCCTTGGGCACTGCCAGGGATCCAGGGGCAGCCCCAGCTGCTCTGGGCACCCTGTGCCAGGGCCTGCCCACCCTCACAGGGAAGGATTCCCTCCCAAAATCCCACCTAACCCTGCTCTGTCAGTGTGAAGCCATTCCCTGTGTCCTGTCACTCCCTTTCCTGAGGAAGATTCCCTCTCCATTTCTTTGTAGCCTTTCAGGCACTGGAAGGCCCCAGTGAGGTCACCCCAGAGCTTCACCTCTGCAGGCTGAACAGCCCCAGCCTTCTCAGCCTGTCTCCATTCCAGCTCCCATTGATTGTTCCACACCCCCACGAGCCCTGACTCAAGCCTGCCTATTCTGTGCTTGTTTATTGATGCAGGGAGCTCAGGGCAGGTTCATCAGGAGGCAATTAATCATGATGTAATCCCTGGGGAACGTGGCAGGGAGCAGTGGCACCCCAGCAGCAGCGAGGTGGGGCAGGCCCAGCTATCCCCCCCAAATGCAGCATCCCTGGCACCTCCAGGCTCCTTCTGGGGCTCTAACCTGGTGATATCTGAAGCATCAGCTCTCCTGGCATGGGGACAAGGCTGCCAAGGAGGGAAGAAGAGCTGACACCAAAAATATGGTGGCATGATAGCCTGTGAAGGATGACCCTGTGGCCTGGGGAGATGCAAAGGAGCTGAGCTGAAGCACTTGGGGGGCTCTCAGTTCTCCTTTCTGTGCCACTGAGAGTTCAGGAGGGCTTTCCTCTGCCTCTACCTAGAAACTCTACTCTTTCCTCTACCTAGAAACTGGCCGTCCTGAACTACCCAGCCTTCTGCTAAGTGCTCTGTCAGGGCTTAAAATAGTTCCTGTGTTTGTCACACTGGCATTTCACAATAGCTGCGGGGTGAGTCACAGGAAAGGGCAAACAGCCACTTGTGTCACCTGAGCAGGCCCCTCTCACCCTCACACCCCTAAACCCAGCAGTGCTTTCCCTCGGTGCCCCCGAGGAGCAATCCTGCTCGTCCCCATTCCTGGCATTGCCAGGGGTTGGCAGGGCCAGGGCAGCACCTGCTTTGCTCCAGAGCTCTGCAGGGAGACCTTGGCCTTGCTGCCTGCTTGGCTCCTGGCGTGGCTCTCTGCAGGGGTTTACTGAGTAACTTTTATGTGACATCCGTGGAATGCACCTTCCAGCCCTGCTCCTGCACCAACCTGTCACTGTGACTTGCTCAGGGGCTGCTGGTGGCCCATGAGGCATTTTGGGGTTTTAATGGCTATAATGAGCCCCCCTGGAGCTCAGCAGCACCTCCTGGGCACCATGCTGGCAGCTGTCTGCTCAGATTTCTTTTTTTTTAATGCTATTTAACACCCCAAGGACAAATTATCTGTGGGATTGAAATGTCCAGGAATGGAGGAGCTAAAAGATAGAACTGGCATCCAAAAGTTTGCTGGGGTTTTACAGCCTGGGGGGCTGCTGGGATGTGGCTGTAGCCTGTGTCAGGGCTGGGGATGAGCAGATGGAGAGAAAGGGGCAGAAGATCCTTGGAATTTCAAAGCTTTCATGATGCCCAGGGTGACTCAGTTCAGGATTGCCCGTGCCAGGCACTGGGCATCTCCCTCTGCTTTGTGTGGTAGGAGCAGGACAGCTGGAATTTGGGCCCAGAGGGGCCATGGACACCTCAGGGAGGGATGAAATGTCCAGCCTGTACCAGTGCTGGTCCTCCCAAAGCTGCTGGGTGGGGTAACCAGTGTCTTCTCTGCACTGCAGGGGAGATCATTTTCCAAAACCTCCTGCTCACCCCATGATCTCAGGTCTCCTTCCTACTTCAGCTTCTTCTGCCATCCTAAGGGGCAGTTTGGTCCTTGTGGGAAGTGCCCCTGGTTGCAGCAGTGACATTGTGACAGGGTCATGCCCACCCCATCCCTGTGCCAGCCCTGCCTGTGTCAGCCTGCTGGCCCCAAAGTGTGGTTGGTGGTGTCCTGAGCTGAGTTTTCCTTGGAGATGCTGCTCTCATTTCCTCTGGGGTGCCCATTTTGTGACCTCCCTGTGCCAGCTGGGGGGACATGGGACGTGGGAAGTGCTCCCTTTGAGCTCATGGGGTCCCTCAGGAGCTCAGGGACATGGGGAAGGGTGGGTGAGCAGCATTCAAGGGAAATCTAGGTTGGATATTAGAAGAAAGTTTTTCACAGAATGAGTGATAAAGTTCTGGAATGTCCTGCCCAGGGAGGTGGTGCAGTCACCATCCCTGGGTGTGTTTAACACAGCCTGGATGTGGCACTGGGTGCCAGGGTTGAGTTGAGGTGCTGGGGCTGGGCTGGACTGGATGATCTTGAAGGTCTCTTCCAACCCAGTGATCCTGTGAATTCTGTGAACACTTGTTCAGGCCAGCTCAGCGTGGGGAGGATGCAGAGGTAACTCTGTGCTGGCCTCCTGTGAAGCTGAGCACCAGGCAGGTGCAGGTGGGCTCCAGCTGGGCAGGGCTGGGCACTGGGATGCAGGAATTACAGTGAGCTCACCCATGGGATGCAGGAATTGCAGTGAGCTCACCCATGGGATGGAGGAATTGCAGTGAGCTCACCCATGGGATGCAGGAATTGCAGTGAGCTCACCCATGGGATGCAGGAATTGCAGTGAGCTCACCCATGGGATGCAGGAATAGCAGTGAGCTCACCCATGGGATGCAGGAATTGCAGTGAGCAAGGCCAGGCTGGGCTGTGCTCACTCCCCACCCCAGTCTGCAGCCTGCTTTGCAAACCCTGACCCCCAGCCCCCTCTGTGCTCTGCTCCTGGGTTTTTCCAGGTGCTGCTGGGCCCCAGCATCCTGCAGGGGCTGAGCTGGCAGGGCCCCTGCCGGTGGGAAGCAAACCTCCAGGGGAAGCCCCACCTCTTGTCACAATATTTACTTCCCCTCCTTGGAGCTCTCCCAGCTCTGTAAGTGCAGAGCAAACACAGTGGGGCACTTCTTGCTCCCGTTTGGAAGGGCTGAGCTTTCCCCCGTGCTCCCTCCAGGTCTGCCCTGCCCTGCCCTGTGTGAGAGCAGCTGGTGGTGCCTTGGTGAGAACCCAGCCCACCTGAGCTAAAGAAACCCCCTAATTTCTCCTGAAACCAGCAGGAGCTGCTGGCCTGGGTTTGGGCAGAGAGCCCAGATGGAAATGGATTTGTCCCCTGTGGTAAGGACACGGCTGTCCCTGCCAGCTCCTGGAATGCAGCAACACTTCAAAACACAGCAGAGATCCCTCATTTTCCTCTCTCTGCTGAATGATTTTCCCAATATATCTTCCCCCCCTCCCCAGCCTGTCCCTTGGTACATGGTTGCAGTGTCACCCAAGCTGTGTGAAGCTGTTCAGAGGGGCTCGTGGTGTTTACAGCAGGAATTAATCCTCCTGTAAGCTCCTCTGTGGGTTTTCCAAACACAGAGATGTAAACTGGAGAGTGGGAAGAAAGGTCACAGGCAGAGCTTGGCCAGTGGGAATTGTTTCCCTGGGGGAGAGGCAGCCTGGGGTGGGGGAGATGGAAGGGAAGAGGGGGAGGAGCTGGAATTGTGTCAGTGGGGAGCAGTGGGTGAGCTGGAGGGAGCTCTGTGCCCTGCTCTGCTGGCTCAATGAGCTTCTGGGAATGCCTGGATGCTCCTGAGTCAGCAGCTCCTGTCTCACCCCTCTGCCAGGTGTGACACATCTCCTGGTGCAGCTGGACTGGGAATTTGCAAAGGCACGGAATCTCTGAGGTTGGAAAAGGCTTTTAACATCATCAAGTCTGATCTGTGCCCCATCCCCACCTTGTCCCCAGCCCAGAGTGCCACCTCCTTGGACACTCCAGGGATGGGCTCTCCAAACCTCCCTGGGCAGTTCCAGTGCCTGAGCACCCTTTCCATGGGGAAATTCTTGCTGATGTCCCCCCTGAGCCTGCCCTGGCCCAGCCTGAGGCCATTCCCTCTCCTCCTGTCCCTGTTCCCTGGAGCAGAGCCATCCCCACCTGGCTGCACTCTCAGATCTTGGTTGGATTATCTGCTCACTCAGAATTTCTAGTAATTCACCTGTGTTATCATCAGACAGCTTCTATAGTTTGAGGTTTCCTTGCTTCCTTTTTTTCCCCCCCATGCTACAAACAACAGGCTACATCTCCTTTCCTAAAAGTTTCCATCTCCCTGTGATGGGAGGTGGTTTGGCTTTGGAGCCTGGAGGGAGGAAGGAGGATCCAGCCATTCTGCAAAGCTGTGGGCAGCTTTAGGAAGCAGAAATGCCTCTGCAAATTTCCCTCCTGGTGTGGTGGCTGGGGCCAGTCAGCAATTGGAGCAGCAGGAATTTTGTGCTCCTCACTCTCTGGACTCACCCTGGTTTTTCCTTCCAGGCCAAGAACAAGGAAACAGGAGCTCTGGCAGCTGCCAAGGTGATCGAGACCAAGAGCGAGGATGAGCTGGAGGATTACATGGTGGAGATTGAGATCCTGGCCACCTGTGACCACCCCCACATCGTCAAACTGCTGGGAGCCTTCTACTGGGATGGCAAACTCTGGGTAAGGGCTGCCCCAGAAATCAGTCATGAGCTCCCTTTGTGCTCAGGGTCTGGATTTTCCCTGCTGTCTTTATCACCAAACTCTCTTCTAACCAAAGCTGCTGGTAAAAACCCAAGGGAAGGCCAAGGGATTTCACAGGGAAGCTGGAGTTGTATTTTTTCCACCATTAAGGGTTTGTAAAGGGAGAAAAAGCATCACCAAGAAGTTCCCCTCTCTTTTAAAGCTCCTCTTTTAAAACACCAGCTGGAAGGGTGACTTCCAAGAGATTTTCTGGTTTTGGGGCTCAGCACTTGTAATGCAGGGGCACCTGATAGCAAGAGCTCCATTGTGGAGCTGCAGGGACATAAAATGCAATGGAGTGGGTTGGTGCAAGGGCTGGAACAGCAGGTTCCTGCAGCTCTCTCCCCTAGCCCAGCAGGTTTATATATGGTTTTTTATTTCCCTGCCTGCTGTTCTCTCTGAGTGCCTGGCAGCAGAGGAAGCTGAGCGTGAAAGGCACCTTCCTGTGCTCTGTGCAGGGGATGGAGAGGCTGAGGGAGTGAGCCCTTGAATGCTCAACTCTGTGCCTGTGTGAGGACTGTGGAAATCCACAGGTGAACAGGAGGATTTCCAAACCCATCTCCTCAGCCAGTTCATCTGTTCCTCCTTTAGCTGCAGGAAGTCAGGAGAGTGGCAGAGGGTGCGTTCAGCAGCCCTGGTGCTTTTTCCTTCCTGTTTTTAATGTTTTGGATACCTTTGTGGCTTCCCTGAGTAAATGTAATAGAGTTAAGGAAGAGATCTCAGCTTTTGGGACTTGCACTTGTGTGAGCTGAGCTGTTGGAGATGCCAGTCCCTGCCTGAGGTGCCGAGGGCTGAGCTGGGATAATTAATTAAATAATAAACAATCCCAGTCTGGCTCATTCCTGGGTCCAGCAATGCAGGGGAGGGATGATTTATTGGGCTGATTCAGCAGGCACCTTTTGCATTGTCAGCACGTGTTTTCTGTTTTAAAAATCCATGGATAAAGCCCCTGAGCTCTCTGGGACACCCAGCTTGGAGTGCTGGAGTGTTTCTGCTCTGTCTTCTGGTCTCAAGGGAGCTGAGTTGTCCATTTGGTATTTTGGATGGATTCTGAGCCCTGGGTATGTTAAAGAACAAGGTAAACATGTACTGTGCTAAGGAAGGGAAGGACAAACATCCCTCCTAGGAACAGGGGACTTGGGATTTGGCTGGATTGCAAGTGCAGCAGGATTAATCTGGGCTAAAGTCAAAAGGCAAACACACCCTGAGCTGGGGTGAGGTGAGGCTGCTGCACCTGCCACCCTGCTCTCCTGGCTTCACCTCCCTGCTCTGCCTGCATCCTCCACGTGGGTCCTGCTCCTCCTCTGAAATGTCAGCCCCCTCCCCTTCCCTCTTCCCACCTCCTCCCTGCCACGGGAAGCTTTGCCTTCCTTCCTTCCTCCCTTCCTGGAGGGAGAAGGGATTGCAGAGTTCCTTTGTCCAGGGAGGCCTTTGTGATGTCAAGTGCTCACGGACCTGCTAAAATTAAACTCTTAAAAAAGCAAGAGCCTCCTCTCTGGGGCTCCCCCAGCAGGGCAGGATCTGGGGTTCTGTCAAACCCACCCCACAGCCCCAGCCATTGTTCTGGGAGCAGGATCCTTCTCTTTATTTCATTATTGGAGTAGCATTTGCATTTCACTGTTCAGGCTGGTTTTATTAATGCTCCAGTGTTTTCCTGGCTTGGAGGGGAGTCATTAAGCCAGGCTGTTTTACTTCTGCAAGGCTTTTAGTCCCTACCAGATTTTCCCTGGAGTCAAAACCTTCCTCTGCTTGGTGACCAGTGCTGCTGGGGAAAATTTGCATCCAAATATAAACACCAGCTTTTATTGCTCTGCCCACATCCCATCCTCATTTCTGTCTGTGCAGTTGTTTGAACCAGCATTTTCCTGGATCATTTGCATGGTGGGTGCCTGCATTCTCAGAGTGGCTCTGGCTAAAACTTCTGGGGGTGCCTGTCTGGTCAGGAACCCGCTGTGGCTTCCTTGTTCCTCACAGCCCAGCATGGAAAGAGAATATTCCAAGTGAGCAGGTCCAGGTGTGCCCCAGCTCCTGGGTGGCAGCAGCTCTTTGGCTCTTGAATAATTCACAGTGCCACAAGCAGGCTTGGCCTGAGAGGGGCTCTTCCTAAATCACTCTGGCTGTTCTTTCCTTGAATTAACAAGGGAAGTGTGTGAGGAACCCTGGCCCTCCTGGTCCCCCTGAGCTGTGTCAGGTCCCCGTGGCTCCTCTGCCAGGCTCTGGCTTTGTGCTCCAGCAGCCAGGAGGGGCCATGAAATATTTATGGAGCAAAAGACCTTTCTGTGCAGGGGGAATGGCTCATCCTCCAGCAGCTGCTCAGAAATCCACAGCACTGAAAGGAAAGCACAAACCAGAGAGTCCCTCTGGGTTTTATACCTGGTTGGCATCAGTTATAAAAGGAGGAAAACTCCAGTTCTTGTGTGGGATGGAGCAAAGCCCACTGTGAACAAGGGTTTGGAGAACCCCAGTGAGTTCCCAGGAATAAATCTGGTGGGATAACAGCATCCAGCATGAACTTTCTTGGCATTGAAATCCTCTGCAGAGAGGCTGTGCCCTGCCAGCAGCTCCTATCTCGTTCCATCCCCCTCCATCTCCTTTTCTTTGCTCGTGGCAGAGGCCAAGAAGTCTTGTGCTGGTTGAAAACAGCCCAGGGAAGCTGCAGAACTGCCCTGGTGGGAGCTTCCAGGATTTTATTTTATTTTTATTACAAGCCCCGTGGCATTTCATGTTCTTTTGCATAAATCCTGGCTGCTGGAAATGGGGGCACCAAATGAAAGCTGAGATTCTCATATGTTCTTTTTTTAAAGAGTTTGGTTTGAGTCCTTGTGGCTGGGACACATTTTAAAGTCTCTTTTCCTGTAGTGTGATGCAGGACTTGGAAACACAGAAGCAAATCCCCCTCACCCAATATAACACAGCTTTTAAAATGGACTTTTTAAAGTTATTTGTGGCTTAGGAATGGGGCTGAAATGGGGTTTGATTGCTTTGAACAGAATTTTCACTGATAATTATTACAACATGGGAAAGGAAAACAACAGCTCTTGTGTTTTGTGTCCCTCTCGAGGGCTGCATGTTTGGGAGTCTTTTTTCCCCCTTCCAAAACAACAACAAAAAGCCAGACTGAGACCTCAGAGGAAGGGAGGAACTTTTGATCTGCTGCTGCTGAATCCCTCTGCTGTTTCCCAGTGTCTCCTCCCGCAGCCAGAGCAGTGATAAGATGAGAGGGGAGGAGAGTTTTGTTTGCTGTGAAGAACCTGACCTTTCCTGCAGGAAACCTCTGCTCCCAGGGGATGGTGGCTGTGCCCAGGCAGCCCAGCAGGATGGCAGGAAACCCAGGAGTCTGTCGAGATGCTGCAGCACTGAGTCTGCAGGAATCTCTAGAAATTCATTAAAATATCATTTGGCCCCGGGTGTTGAAGCACTGTGCTGGTGGTGGGACAACTTTTCTAGGGAAGCCCTGGGGAATCGTCTCCCCCTCCCTCGTTTTCCCTGCCCCGCGGTTGCCATGGCAAAAGGGTTTTTGAATAAACAGCCGTTTCCTGGAGATCAAAGCAGGGATTGCTGCACCGTGCAGGTAACCCTGCCTGCCTGGGCCTTTTGGGGAATGCTTCATTTAATCAGCTCAGGGTTTCTCCTGTGTGGGTACAGACTCCTACAGCTGGCACAGAGACTCCAGCTCTCTGCTGCTCTTTGTACTCGCCTTAAAAAAAAAACCCTTTTGCATTTTCTGTGGGCAGGCCCTGACCTGTTCAGCCAGGGACTTTTGGGATTGCTCCCCCTTTGATATGGATGTTGACTGGAGATTTGGGCATTCTTGAAAATCCTGTAGCATAAAGAAATGTTCATTATCCCATGCACTCGACTGCTGGGCTATGTAAAGCATCTGCAGCCTTTGGTTCTCTGAGGTTGGCAACACCTTTTCTTTAAAACAAACAGAAAAGGGAGCTGGTAGCAGGATCAGATTCCCCACAGCTTTCCTTAGCAAAGGGAGGTTATCACAACTTGCAGGGATGTCTTACAGGGTGAGCAGCCCGAGCTTGGCTGGGTGCCTTGGGGATCTGTTTGTGTGAATGCTGGACCCAGAGCAGGCTCTCCAGGCTGCTCAGCCCTCAGTCCCTGAGGAATCCCATGGCTCTTTGTGTCCCTTTCAAGCTCCACTTGGCAGCAGAGCTGCAGCCCTTCCTACTTGGCCTCCTGCTCCTGGAGCTTTGCACCAAACTTCCCCCAGAAGTTCTTGAACTTTGTTGTTTGCGGCTCGCGGGACTCGAACGTAACCGAGGGAAAACCCAGGAAAACAAAGAGATCCCAAACTCTGCTGAGCAGCTCACCAGCGCCCTAGAGGAGCAACAATCCTTTCCCCTCCTCCTTGCCCCGGCTGCAGGGACATAAATCCCAATCCCTCTGGGATCTGGCAGTTCCCTGGGACGCGCAGGGCTCGGGAGCTGCTGCAGGATCAGCCCCGCTGGGAAAACCAGTGTGGGGGTGGGGTTTGCTGGACCGGTTTCCAGATTCCTACCAGTCCAGAATTCGGGCAGAACTGCAAAACACCCCCAGGAACTTCAGCAGGGTGGGTAGGAGAGGAGCAGGTGTGGGCAGATATCAGCACGCATCGGGACAGGGCATTGCTTGGCCCTGGGAGCAGGGAATGAAGCAGGGACATCACAGTGTCCCCTCCCTGTCCTGAGGGGCAGCTCCTCAGCTTGGCCAGAGCTGCACAGTGGAAAAAGTGATGCAGCCCAGTGGCTTTTTGGCATTTTGCTGCATTTCCAGGGTCAGCAGTTTGCTGTACAGAGTAGCATAATTGAAGTGGGTGGTCACTTCTGCTCCAGCTTTGGGGCTGTGTCTCTGCCAGCTGGGATGCTGTGGGTCAGAGCTCTGGTGACATCCTCCTTCCCTTCTCTCTGCCTGGCCATTCCCAAAGACCTGGAGGTCTAAATCTTCTTCAGCTGGAAATCTGGGCAGCAGGTACCACGGGCCCCCTCCGTGCTGTGAACGTGAGCTTTAGCATTCAGCCTCCTGGCAAGTGACTCTAAATCCTATTCTGGGTAAAACTGGGGGGGTTTCCCTTAAAGCAGAGGGAAACCAAATGATTTTTAGCAATCCCCCAAAGTGATTTATGTATCAGGCAAATTTCCACAGCCCAGCTGAGTTCAAGAGTGCTCCTACAGGTACCAGCATGACAACCCAAAGGAGAACAGAAACCTTTGTCTGCCACCCTTTGCACAGGATAACGTTGCATGAAGAGGTTATTGAAGCCGTAATAATTCCTTGTGATTGCACAGCCTTGTCATTGCACACCCTGGAATGCTTTATAAAAGAGCTGGTGTCATTATCCTGCCTCTGAGAGTGAAGGCACAGACAGGGATTTGCCTAAAGTTTCCCCAGGGGTAAATGGCACTTGGGAATAAGTCCTGGCTGCTGAGTCCCAGTCCAGGGTTATAACGTGAGGCCGGAGTTTCACGAAAAGAAAAGCAGAGCAGACAAGAAGCCTTATAGGCAAATCAGGTTTCAAAGCACCTGAAAACTTTGTTTAGGACTGAATTGCAATAAGCCACGTTCCCACTTGGCTGGATCTCCAAGGGAATGCTAAGGAGCAGTGTTTGCATAGAAAGGAATATTTATGAATTCCCTGTGGATAGGAGACAGCACCTTGAAACCCAGCTGCACCCAAACCCTGCAAGGAGGGATAGCTTGCAGGTTTAAACTTCATTCTGTTTCAGATATAGCCTGAAAGTTGTCATTTGGAGGGAGGGAGGGATGTCCTTTTGCAGACCTCGTGGCTTGGAGTGATCCATTGACTTCAAAGCCCTCACTGAAACTGTTAAACAGCAACACTCAGGTTGTGTGATGGATCCAGGCACCTAGGGCTGGGAATTTGGGGGTGATTAGGACAAATGGGTGTTGTTTCTAGGGAGATGGCAGGCAGGAGTGGAAAACTCACCAAGCCCTTTGCCACCCCTTCACTGAATTGTCCTCGTGACCAGGTGAGGCTTTGGGGCTGTGCTGGAACTGCTGACTTCATAAAAGCCATCAGGAAACTTGTCCTGGGTCAAACTCCAGCCCTCCCAGTGAGCTTTGCCCTTCTGAGATGCATCATCTCTTTTAGATGCTGACACAGACTCGGGGCACTTGAGGCTGGGGAAGCTTCCCACTGAAGCAGCAGCTTCTTCCTTTTTGCTATTTATATTCGAAATGATTCTTGGAGTTTTGCTTCCCATCCCGTAACAAAGTGAACTCAGTGGCCTCTAAATGCTGATAACTTGGTGAGAAAAGGGATCCCACTCACAGCCCTCCAAGCAGCAAAAGATGCTTTTTGCAACATCAGAATAATTTGGTTGAACTCAAAGGAGTTTCAATTTGTTCTGCCAAAATTGCAGAAGGGATGGGAATATTTCTGCCATCTGTGGGGGACAGTCCAAGGAAACATTTTGTCATCTTGCAGTGATTTAAATGTGGAGAACTTGTCCCCAGTTTCCTCAAGATCAGCAGGGAGCTCTGCACTTCGCCAGGAGTATTGACTTTGTTCTCCATAAAGTTTTCTTACTCTGAAACTCTCTAAACTTTGTGTTCCTTGTTTCCTGCCCTTCATCTTCTTCCCCCCACCCCTTATGGGGACAGCCTTTTTTCATTTCTGATTTCAAACATTTTTCTCTGTAGGTTATTTTGTCCAGAAAAGGGGGCAGAAAAGGTTTATTATATTTAAAGTCTCTGAATGGTGTCCTTGTCCGTGAGGGAAAATTGGCAAGCTTGGAGCCTTCTCTTACAGAGAGGGAATTATTTCACTTCCACCTACAGCATATTTGCCATGTCAGGCCAGCTTTTGACATTTGTACTGCTTTGGGGCAAGCCAAGAGGTTTTTGGTGGCTTCTGGATTGTTCTGTGCCCTCTCTGGTGGCCGCTGAGGGCCGGCTGCAGCTGGAGCTGGTGGCTTTTGCAGTTCCCAGTGGCTCTTGGGTGCTGTCCCCTTTTGTCTTGGTGGTGCTCTGGCCTCGTGGGGCTCTAGGAATGAGCTTGGGAAGGATTTTGTGGTTCAGCCCCCAGCAAAGAGCGGGAGCAGCTCAGCCTTGCTCGGGGTGAGCCCATCTGGTGGTTTGTGAGTGATGCTGGCGGAATCTGCTCCCTTTGGCATCGTGTTCTCCCAGCCCTTTGGCACGTGTGGGGTGAGGAGCAATGGGCAGGAGGCTGCTGGGGAAGGTGCCAAGTTGAGTGGGTGTAGGAATGTGAGCCACCTCCTCCCTCTGCTCCGTAATGTAAACTCAATCCTTGGACTGGGGTGGGAGCGGGGAAGGCTGGGGAGATAACGGGGAGGCTCAGGCAGAGCTGCTCCTGCACAGCCCCACTGTGAAGGAGCGAGGAGATCTGGCCAAATGGGCTTCAAAAGCCAAAGTGGAGCTCCCCAAATCCACCCTCGTGGTCCTGCACTCCCCAGTGCTGTGAGGGGAGAGGGGAGCAGCTCCCAGAAGGTCTGATCCTGCTCTGATCTGCTCCTGGAGGTTCTGATCCTGCTCTGATCTGCTCCTGGAGTTCTGATCCTGCTCTGATCTGCTCCTGGAGGTTCTGATCCTGCTCTGATCTGCACCTGGCAGCTCTGATCCTGCTCTGATCTGTTCCTGGAGGTTCTGATCCTGCTCTGATCTGCTCCTGGAGGTTCTGATCCTGCTCTGATCTGCACCTGGCAGCTCTGATCCTGCTCTGATCTGTTCCTGGAGGTTCTGATCCTGCTCTGATCTGCTCCTGGAGGTTCTGATCCCGCTCTGATCTGCTCCTGGCAGCTCTGATCTGCTCCTGGAGGTTCTGATCCTGCTCTGATCTGCTCCTGGCAGCTCTGATCTGCTCCTGGGAAACTCTGATCCCACATTCCTTATCCTGCCTCCTCTTGCAGCCACCAGGACAGTGTAGCTTCACTGTTAACCACCAGAACTCGGGTTCAGATGTCACACAGATAAAGGATGTGCCTCTTGACCCTCACTAAATGTGATTCCTGTGCCTAAATGTGCAGTGTAGGCCTTCCAGCAGTGAGGAATGGCTCTGTGTCTGGTGTGCATGTCACTCAGAAGCTGAAGGCCCTTTCTCAGCCCTGGGAAGTAGAAATGTGTCCCAAGTTTTTGCTGGGCTCAGCCCAGGGGATGTCGTGGGCTTGAGGGGACAGGAGATGGAGCCAAGTGACTCAGGCTTGGAGGTGTTGGGAGCAGGGGAAATCCCTGACAGATGAGTGAGGCTGGGGAGGAGCTGATCCCACAGCCAGGCCACAGCTGAGCTGTGGAGAAGCTGCTGGAATCCTGGAGCACACAGGGGATTGCTGCCTGTGTCCCAGTCTGTGCAGGACTGGCCTCTGGCTCACAGAGGTGGTGAGGATGGGGCCTCAAGTCTGTGTCCAGACAGACAGATTTTTCTGGGAGGCTTTTGGACAAATGACCTTTTTTTTTTTTTT